>NQII01006041.1:116969-132563 GCA_002778355.1 Clitarchus hookeri
GCACCACAAGTACTTCCAGAGGTGTCAGTAAATTTGGTCACGTGCTGTTCGCAATAAACCTGACGCTCTTCTCCGCCTTTGCGGGAGTGTACCATCCTTAGGAAGCGAGTTAGGAGAAATTCCATGAATGTACTTTTCGTTTGTATTTATGCGAGGATTCACTTGGCGGAGTTTGTCGGTGATTTTTGTGAACTGCCTGTATTCTAAAGAATACGCTCTATTCGCGGTTTCTTCACTCTTTTTAATCGGACCTCTGATAATTCCTTGTATAACGTGATTAGTTGTTTCCCAAATATGCAATGTGTCACAAGCGTTTTATACTCGTGCTAACACAAAAATACTACATTCTTGGTTAAATTGAAATAATGCATACATTCTATCTATAAATTATAATATTTCATTTACAATTAATTCGAATAATAAAAGAGAGAAAACAGGTGTGTTGGTAATGTCAAGTAATAAATAGTTCTTATACAAAATACTATTACACTGGATGCACACGAATGCGGCACGTTGTCCCTTTGGTGTAATTTTTCCGACACGATTAGGCTTTGTTTGCATGAGGCGGAGGAATATCCAAGAAGTAGAACTTGAGCAGGGCTTGAGAAAAGTTGGAAGTTACCCCGGAATGGACTACCCATAAAGTTAGATAAAGACAGTCGCCTACCTGAGTGCGCTTTCATTGCGTTGCAGCATGTTTGCCACACGGGGTTCTTAACGTATCCCCAGTACGCTTACCAACGAAAATAAAGCATATCACAGACGAGGACGGAACGATACTTTCAAGATAGCGCGCAATGAATAAATATTACTGTGGAACTCTCTTCCATCGTTAAAAAAAACTGCCTTTTCGGAGTGCTGTATCTGAAACGTTACCTTCCGGACACAAGCAAAACTAAGACAGGAGCAGCCACTGAATTTTTCTACACACGTTCCATCAATGAAATTTTAGGATCACCACTTAGGCCCGTAGGTACACGCAGCACGACGAGAACACTGCACTCCTGTTCCAAAGCCTTGCGCTTAGCGGCGGTGGCGCACTTGTAGCGCATGGCAGTGTCGCCCTTATCGCTACCGCGCTTTTGAGCCTCAAGCGCGAAATAGTTCCAGGTAGACGACCGCCTTAAGTACCAACTGAAACTATTATTTGTTTTCTTGTTTATGCAAAAATTAGTTTATGAAGTGGCGCGGAAATAACATTATTCTTGCCAACACTTTCGCAGTGGCACTTGATTATCGTATTCATGCAAGTCACAGACCATTCCAGTGGCAACATATTCATATGGCGGAAAGATACATGAAGGGGCAAAGCAGAAACTATGTCCGGGTTTCAAAAATCTTAAAATTACCGTGAATTCACTTGAGTTACCGCGTAGCAAACTTCGTACCTGAGAAGTGCGTTATCATTCGACCACGCATTTAAAGGAATTCCCTTGCTTAATAAGTTCACTGTTAGTTCGATGTTGGCCTCCCTTGTTTATATCTCGTATCTTAAAACCAAAAAACTTTCGTAATTTAATATTCGGATTGTTTTCATTGCTTTAGACACTCATGTGTCATATTTAAGCCAATATTGGTAGGGGAGGGGGGGGGACGACGCGGGTAGTAAGTTCATAAATAAACCTTACATGCTTTACGTATTACTGCGGCACAATCCATAATAACTGCGGTAGTAAGATGGGGACACAAATTTAAATAGTTAGTGTTTGTATATATTACATTGATATACCCCGTGATTGGCATGGAAGTGAAACATTGGCGTTTAGCAGGTGGCTTATTGGCTCGGCAAACAAATATTTCTAAGCCACTTACTATCAGATTACTGTACAAAAAAAATTCCCTTTTGTTACAAATAATTTATATATGATTCTGCCACTTGCAATTGTATGCTGCTGTAGTCGCTATTGGCAGCAGTCAAATCAAATATGCTACCTGCGGCAAAACAAGTCTAATGGTTATATCATCACACTACTGAATACACAACAGGTTTCTCGATTTTCGTAATGTGAAAAACATTAAAAAGAACTGTTGCATTATAATAAAATATCATTATTTTCCAGCAATTTGGTTACACTCGTGGCTGGAAGGCGCAATTTTGAAATTAACTCTAATTCCCCACATTTTACACAGTATCACTGCATACCGACCATCTTCCTATGCCTATTTAAACTGGAATTACAAACGGTATTTCGGTAATAGCCTGTTGCAGAATACGGCACACTGGATTGCGGTGCGAATGTTGTAGGTTTGAATCTTGAGCAATACTTGCCAGTTATGTTGAAGCACTGTGAAGGGAAGCTTCGTAATGCTTAAAGAAACAAGCGAGTAGATCCTGTCTCCAATAACAGTCGGTAGAGCAAATGTTCTTAACGTAGCACAGCAGACAGCAGCAAACCGACAGACGGCTTTAAGATCTGTTCACCAGTCACTTTGTGTGAGAGACAGTACTGCAACATGTCTTTCGTACAGGTAGATAACAGTGATCTTAGGTGGTCGAGAGCAGATTGCCAGCAATTTAAGATGTACAAGTCCCCGTCGTCTAGGATATATCCATTTTTGCCATAAGTTCAATTTAAGAGTGTTTAACGAAATTTTTCGCACGTCACAGCAGCTTCTCAAACTTCATCAAATTATAACAGTGCTTTTGTTAATTTTTCAATAGTGACTGCTGGCAAGAAATAAGTAGGCCTAGCCTAACGTTTTCTTGTAGGTGATTACATAAACGATGCTAATAACAGTAAACAAGACATACATATTTAAAAAAAAAAAATGTAAAGCCATTCCGTACACTCACTCGATGCCTAAAATATAATACTATTAAATCTGCGATGTAGAATGTAGCAAAAATTCCGTAAATAAAAAAGATGGACGATTAATCCCCTTAAATGCAGATAATTATTACTCAAAGAATAAAAAAACACTACAATTGTAACACTTTTCCCACTTCACTCGACAGGCAGATACATTTTTGAACCAACGGACGGTAACATAAGTACACCAATTTTTTACTTTTGCTTCCTGATAACGTTTTTTTTATAATGTGCGCGTAAATTCATTTAAAAATGTGGAACTTCAGGGTTAATTGTAAAAATTGCGCATAGAAAAATTAAAAGGTTAATAACTATTTTCTCCACAGTCAGATAAACTCTTCTGAAAACCCTGGATATTTTTCTCTTGCCATCTAGTGTGCATTCATTAGCCACATGCCAAAATTAACACTGATATGACTCGTAGCCAATCGTCCATTCATCAACATTTTTTATTGTTAGAAAAAATGAATGCTTCTTTGCCAAGTTAATTTTCACTTTAACATATTTATAAGAACACTGTATAGTTACATTAAAAAAATTTTTAAACTTACTAAAATATAGGGCACTAATTTTCACAATTCGCTGCCAAAGATACTATAAAACACGAACCACTCTTCACGTTAAATTACATGCAGTTTTATCGATTTTTAAATTATTAATCTCAGTAATTAATCGTAAACAAGCACTAGTGTATTATCACGTCAATTTTATCCAGGCAATTGAAAATCTTACTGTGACGTGAATTTTAAATACTATNAAGCACTAGTGTATTATCACGTCAATTTTATCCAGGCAATTGAAAATCTTACTGTGACGTGAATTTTAAATACTATGCTCTAGAATGCTAAGTCTCGCTCGCACTCTCTCAACACGCTGTGATGTGACCGCGTCGCCTAACTATGCAGAGCTGTGTTTACTGCTGGTGGCCTGCTGTCGTATAGGCGCACTCANTGTGATGTGACCGCGTCGCCTAACTATGCAGAGCTGTGTTTACTGCTGGTGGCCTGCTGTCGTATAGGCGCACTCGGTGGGAGTGTACATCGACGTGTCAGTTCGCCGTTGTTGTTTGAATGGCGTGGCCCGCGCATTATTCATCATCATCCCGCACAGCTTCCGGCCTTCGGTCGTGTCTGTTTGGAGCACAGGCCTCTCCATCTTCTCCCGCCTGTCCATCATTTCTCCCTTGTGCGTTCTCTCCCGCTACACTCCTATCTCCTCCGCACTTCTTGCTATTGCATTGTCGTCAATTTTTTGTTAAGGATAATAAACACACGCACATCTATAGGCTGTTCACGGTAAAGTGAGCAGCACTTTTGAGGCCCTGATTGCATTTTCCTTTCAGCCATTTTTTTCCCCTTTAACCACATTTCTTAAAAATAAATATTACCATGTAAGTAATAAACACAGTGTGTAGATTCCACCGCACTTAAAAGTTAACGTCTACGATAAAATATAGTGATTAATTATTATTCGAAATGAGATGGCTTTCAGAATTGCTCACTTTACCGTGAATAGCCTAGAAATACAGGTTGTTTTTGAACGACACCTGCAAACTTCGCAGGTTATTCCTTATGAGAATATAATGCGAAAACTTATGCACAGGTAGTAATTAATTTTTAAGGTAGCTATCCGCCCCCCGAAAATCGAGTTTTTAAATCGTTCCAGTTTAAAGCATTATAAAGTACATATTTGCGATGAGTCAATAAATCGGTGAAATGTCATATGTGTAAATCAAAAAATCACTGTCTGTTTNATAAAGTACATATTTGCGATGAGTCAATAAATCGGTGAAATGTCATATGTGTAAATCAAAAAATCACTGTCTGTTTCGAACTTTCCACGCGGTTCTCTCGCAAACGAGTGTTTTGTTTTATTATAATTTAATTATTTTNTGTGATGTGACCGCGTCGCCTAACTATGCAGAGCTGTGTTTACTGCTGGTGGCCTGCTGTCGTATAGGCGCACTCATCGGGAGTGTACAGCGACGTGTCAGTTCGCCGTTGTTGTTTGAATGGCGTGGCCCGCGCATTATTCATCATCATCCCGCCCAGCTTCCGGCCTTCGGTCGTGTCTGTTTGGAGCACAGGCCTCTCCATCTTCTCCCGCCTGTCCATCACTTCTCCCTTGTGCGTTCTCTCCCGCTAGACTCCTATCTCCTCCGCACTTCTTGCTATTGCATTGTCGTCAATTTTTTGTTAAGGATAATAAACACACGCACAGCTATAGGCTGTTCACGGTAAAGTTAGCAGCACTTTTGAGGCCCTGTTTCATTTTCCTTTCAGCCATTTTTTTTCTCCTTTAACCACATTTCTTAAAAATAAATATTACCATGTAAGTAATAAACACAGTGTGTAGATTCCACCGCACTTGGAAGTTAACGTCTACGATAAAATATATTTATAAACTATTATTCGAAATGAGGTGACTTTCAGAATTGCTCACTTTACCGTGAATAGCCTAGAAATACAGGTTGTTTTTGAACGACACCTACAAACTTCGCAGGTTATTCCTTATGAGAATATAATGCGAAAACCTATGCACAGGTAGTAATTAATTTTTAAGGTAGCTATCCGGCCCCCGAAAATCGAGTTTTTAAATCGTTCCAGTTTAAAGCATCATAAAGTACATATTTGCGATGAGTCAATAAATCGGTGAAATGTCATATGTGTAAATCAAAAAATCACTGTCTGTTTCGAACTTTCCACGCGGTTCTCTCGCAAACGAGTGTTTTGTTTTATTATAATTTAATTATTTCTCTGTAGTTTCTGAACAGTTATTGTATTCACTTAATAGCATATGAGGTTTATGGTACTTATGTCACTACAGCGTGAAGAGATGCATTAAACATATATTTGTTTTGTATGAGTTAATGGCATTCATATTAGATTGCTTATATTGTTAAATGTAATGTACTGTAATGACATATGTGTCTATCGTACTCATTAAAAATGCTTTAAGTTCTTGTTGTTTTCCTTATAACAGTGTATCACATTGTACTTCAAGGGCGAATAAGAAATAACTGAAATAAACAATTTCTACTGTAAAATTTTATGGTATGTTACATAGGCTTGACAGAGTTTATTTTATGATAACAGTATTGGCAATGTTACATGCAACAAAGCGAAAATTTTCTAATTTGTGAATTGTAAGATGAAAATGTAGAAAAACACTTTCTAGAAATTCATAGTCACATCATTAGAAATACTAAGAGTTTTCTGACAAGACCACCTTTTTTGTTAATTAAAACGCGCTGATTCATAATTTACCTTAAAAAATTGTTTAGAGATCAGTATTACAAAGTTTCATGAAAACATAGGTTGGGAATCCCCATTTACATAATTACATAATGAAGGGGTGATGATTTTTATCAATCGCGTTTTTATAAGTGTTAGATCTCCGTTACACAAATCACTATTCACCGATTTGTTACACTTTATCACAAATACTTTATGATATTTGAAACTAAAGTCATTACAAAATTCGATTTTTGGGACGCATAGCTCCGTTAATAATCACTTAAGGGGAAAGTGGTGTGTAAGTTTTCGTCCTATTTTTGCAAGGAATATCCCGGTGAACTTGATGAGTGTTGTTCAAAAACATACTGTATACATACACGCAATTGTAATGACAATCGTTATGCGTGCCAATATTCTGAACGTGATACGGTCTTCGCATACTCTGTTATGAAATTACATGTAAATCTATGAGTACAGTGCAGCTATTAAGTGTAGTCTCAAATTGATGCACTATGAAAGTTACTAAAATAAATATACTCCATTACATGGCAATGGAAGTATATAAAACTGCGAGTAAAATACGACCTACGCATTGTAGCGAGAAGTGTCCTCAAACGGAAGTAATTATGCAAGTGAAACACCTCGTTTGTAGCAGTTATGTTGGAAAATTTGATCAAAATGATGCTCGCAGAGTCGTATATTTGTGACTGCAAGTAATGTATTCTATGAAGCACGTTTGATGAAACGGTGCGTGGCAAGAGACGCGAATTACTTTCAGAAATGTCTTTATGACAAAAGGACCGGGTTACTATCCAGCGTAGCGGAAAATTTAAAATGCTTCTGAAATGGAAGGGGTGGCCTTACTTTCCTTCGGAACGTATGTACATACACAAAGAAAAATTTTACGTTTTCCTGTTCAGTATCAAATTCAAATACAATTATTTGTGCATATAGCCTGCTCGAAATATTTATCTTAAAGGGAAGCTGCACGGGTCGTAGGCTTTAACGGGTCCACGATAAAGCGGAAGAGAAAGAAATATCAAGCAGCTGTTGAATATATGACGTACTCATTGCGTTGCAAGCCAGTTGTACGTATTTCTCGGAAAGAAACAAAGTGAAAGAGTATAGTCGCACTGAAGGCAGCAAATATCGAATTCAAAGAGTGAAAACAAACACTAAAATTTACAAGTTCATAAATAAACGATCTCTGTATTGATCGAAATTATTAATGCTGAAACAAAATTATTTTGTACCCTAAGGGTTATGAAATCATGCTGTTTTGTACCATTATTACTGCGACCGGTCATCTTGACATGTCTCTGTCAAAAAAAAAGTTATATGTAAATTAAACTTGATTATAGTTAGAAACACCGTAGAAATGCCACTGAAATTTGCATCTGCTCATAATGTACAGTAGAATATCACACATCTGATAAGACGACTGCTGCGCTCATAGTAATGTTAAGGTTGTCAATTAGGGTAGAATATGACAGAAGAGAAGGTTGGATAAATTGCGTCACGGAGTGTCAGACCCATTTTCTTCCCAAAGAGGCGTCTTTTGTGAGACGATAAAAAAGGGCGAGGCTTGCAGCCCGCGCAAGGGCACGCACCCCTACATGCCACCTTGCTCCACTCACGATAGGGCACCCTGCTCAGTAATTAAATATTAAAATGTGCTTTATTAATGTTATCACAACACTGTTTCGAAATTATGCACGTACTGGTAAAAATGTGAAAATGTAGAAGTTTCGTTAGAACAGAATAAAAGGGATGCCTAGAACCGAGGGGAATGATCCCGTTATTGTCTGGCATGGGACACCATATCGGTCGGTTGGTTTCCCACGAGTTTAGACGTCGAGGCCCGGGGGAGCCTGGGTGTCGGGGCTGTTCACCGCGAGCGAGGGCGATGCACCTCGTGGAGCTTCTTCGATCGACAGTTCCAAGGAGTCATAATGAAGGTGGTCGGCGGTTCACCACCGCCCGCGAGTGAGCGCGTTAGCGACGAGCTGCCGGATAACGAGGAGCGCTGCCGGGATCGAGCCGCGAACGCATTTACGTGAAATAATTTCGCGGACAGATAAATAGCGGACCAACTCGCGAATTTGTGGCCGCACATCAAAAGTAATATTACTCTATCGTTCGTTGTAATTTCCCCTGAACAGCCTATACAAGGAACTAAGTACAATTTGATCAGATAACAGACAAAGTGATACGATAGATGCGCAGGTTCACTGACTGAAATCCTGCAAATACAGTTTCACGTCGTACCTATGAGAAAAAGGCGGTCAAGTTACTTAATCAGTAGATTTACATAACATCATATTTTGAGTTTTAATTACTGTATAATAAAAGATAGTATTTAAAAAAACTGTATGTAGTAAAATTACACATGTTCATTTAGAGACCGAACTACTCTTTGGTATAGAAGAAAAATTATCAAATCACAATGGCGTTCACCACACACACAGTAACACACATGAATGGTGGCGGCTGCCAAACCACACAAATAGATGTGAATCTAGGTAGTCGCATTCTAAACAACATGTACCAAACTTCGCACGCCTATGTTAATGCAAAACCAGCATTTTTAGTATTAGCACAAATTAAGAAACACCAAGCACGCAAGACAGGCGTATGGTGGCACATTTGTGGCTATCTCTTGTCTGTGATCAGGATTTTGGTTTCCTGATATCGCAATGTCGAGAAAGGCGTTTCAGTAATAAGGTTCAAACAACTCAAAAAATATATCGTACTAGTGTAATGACTCGGTGTTGTCCTAGTCGCAGACACAGATGTATAAAAATGCTTAAACTGTAAGCATTTAATTGTTATTTTTTCCAGGAAGAACCATAGATGTTTTTTTATACTTATAATTACAATCTGGCCCTACGAAACTGCTACAAGAATGATGAAACGCCCCTGTGATGAGGAAGCCACTATTCCTAACGTGGGAAAATTTTTCCAATAGTATGAAAATACACGAATTTTTAGAAATCTTCTTTACAAAAGCTGTGTTGTGTAGATAGACCACATTTATCATCCTGTACCTCAATTTGTCCTTGAATAAAGTTGTTCTAATCTGAACATCTTTGGCACGAAATATTCTTGAAACAACTTTTTTTTTCTGTTAATCCTTGTCACCTTGGTGCTCTTATTATTTAATTTCATTTTACAGCCTTTTTTGTGTTTTGTCAGGTTGTTCCTTCTTCTCTCCTCTTTTAAATTTCTTCTACTCAGAGCCTTCAATTAACGTAATAGAACAGGATCGATGTCAGCGGCTCAAACACAGGATGATGATGGCGTAATTGATCTATGCTCGAACATAGCGAGGTATTTGTGATGACAGACGGCTGCCTGATCGAATATAGGATGGTGATTGCAGACTGTAGTTTGATGTCGATGACTTGATAGTTAAAGTTTCAGCAACTGCATCACCTTATGTTGAACGAGAATCCCTATGGATTTAGTTTCCTTTTTTTTCAGTAGCACCAAAAAACACTTTTCTGTTGCGCAGATATTGTCCTGCACTAAGGAATTATGAACAGAAATTTCTGCAAATGTAGCAGTAAAATAGGCTTTCTAGACCAACTCTTTTAACAGATAAAGAATAATTAAACGTTACAAATATGCAAATAAGACGCAGCCATATTTATTACAAATCATATGAGTTAAAATATATATTACTCTGCTTCATCTGACGATGATTAGCACTTAGGTCGGCTAAGAAAGTTTCACAACGAAAAGGATGTTCATCACCAGTAGTTGTATAGGGCAATGGTGGATTACAGCAACTCGTTTAAGATATATTTTACATTCTCATATTAAACAGAAGTTCCTCTGCACATAGTCGCTATTCGAAAATCAATCGTGTAACTATCTGGTGCTAGTGAATAAAAACAGAATTTTTACTGAAATGTTTATTTTAACCACGGAAATGGAGTCTGTAATTAATAAAGGCGGAAATGGTCTCCATATATTATACCTACCTACCATTCGGTAGCTCCTTTTTGTGTTGGACACGAATATTGATGAGGTTAAGCTAAGCGTTCTCCGCTAACAATAATAACACTAATACTAATACTACTAATAATAACAACAAAGTTTATGAAGCAGTTAGACCAGTAACGCTACGGACACCCATGACTTTTAAAACGCTCAATGTTTGTTTTAAAAACGCCTAAAGCATATAACACCCCGTTTAAACATTTTACAAAGATAGGACTCTGGAAAACTGCGTGTCTGACGAGTATGAAAATATGATTTTGACATTGCGCAACCAACGTGAGTTTAGTAGATCAGTGCCTACGACACAGTTCTTGTGAAAACACAGGCAGAACTCTATAATTTATTTAATTTCTTATTCACGCATAGTGGAAGGTCAAAATAACTAAAAAAATATTCTCCAACGAACACACACACACACACACACAAAAGAAGAAAGTTAACAAATTTCCGGAAAGTTACATGAAATGACAATACGGGTACGGAAAACTCGATTAATTTTTAAAATAAATTGTGTTCATGAATTTTTATGCCAGTGTTCGTACGTAAAAGTAAATTTTTTCCCCTAAGTGCAACCATTCTGTTTGGGGACAAAGAGATTTCCTTGCAGGAACAGCGCAGTTTATCTCCCCCGTAGCTTACCCCGAGACTGCATCACTTGGGTAAAGACGAGAGTGTACGTTTTTCCTCGAACCTTACGAAGAAAATTAAGTTCCCCCGCGCAGACTCCGAGATCAAAAGCGAGGAATTCCAAAGCCGGTGGAAGGAAATTGGAGGAAGGGGAGGTATATCTCGGAGCATGGTGGATGGTGGGTAGAGTAACCAAGGACGAAGGAGTGGGGGAGCAGAAATATATCGAAGAACGGCGCACATGGCAACAGAGCGAGAGAGAAAGGATAGGAAGGATGGGGTTGGACCGCGAAGAAAAGGGAGTTAAAATAAAATAAACATTTGCACCCTCCATGCATGTGTATTGGAAATTGGAATTGTGCAGAGCTTTCGAGTAACACTATCTGCAATTCCTCTTTGCGTGCAGAACCACTTTTTTAAAACGCAATTTACAACAAGGAAAACTGGTTTATCTTTGGAGCGCGGAACGAATTATTACACTTGGCGAAATATGTTTACCATTACAGGCACGCTCTTTATTATACTAATATCCCGCAGACTCAGAAAACGTTAATGCTCTTGCATTCCAATATTATTCCATCTGCACCTCGATTCAGCCTCAGTGGCGCACGAGAATTCGCTGTTAAGCGACTACAAAATAAAACTCTCATTTCAATTCAAATTCGAAACATTATATGGATTTCTGGCGCAGAGGAGCCTGAAGAATATATGAGGTTAGATGAAGGGCGAATAGCACGTGAAAAACCCCCGACGCTAGGGTAGTTTACGCCACCCTTCCCGCGTGGAAATATCCACCCGGGAAGTTCACAACCCGCTGGACCACGAACTGAATCGTAGAGTTCAGGTGTAGGAGGCTGGTCACTGATCTCTCACGTACGTAGGTTTTCTCGGAGTGATTCTGTTTTCTCAACGCCTTCATTGCACCGCTGCTCCACCGTCGCTTCGTCGTCCAGGCTGTCCGGAGAGCTGCCGGTAGATTCCTCAGGACTGGCATCGACTCCGCCCAGCAAGTCTCCCATTCGCTCATTCATGTCAAACCCTGCTTCTAGCGATTGGAGCAAGGGATGATTCACGAGGTGCAAGATTCAAATACGGGGCGAAAGTGGCACGTGCTGCCGACATCTGTTGATAGCGCACTGACTTAGATACGAGAGGTTCTAGTCCCGGGTTAGGCATGGGTTCGACCGATTGGCCGAGGCAAAAGCAATATTTGTCAAATTAAAAACCAAAACAATTATTTAAAAATAAAAACGAGACTACTGCGCCCTGTAGAGTTACACGAGAATTTGTACATAACTAGGTATCGTGGTGACTGTTACATTTAGCCGGTGGGTTTTTTCAGAGTGTTTACATTTTTCCCAGCATTTATATCGTCACTGCTCCTTCCATTCAGGAATTAGAGACACCTACGACTCCCCACGTCGAAACCAGTCATGCGTTTGGGGTTTACTCACTACCTTGTATGCACATATCCATACGAATTATTTATAGCCCTTAGGTATCTCACTTTCACTCGTATTCAAATAAGTGATAGCAAATAATCAGAAAAGAAGATTTTGAATAAATAATGACATTATTATGACTGGATGTCAAGTAAATACTCATCTTAAAGGCACTGGAGTTTAATTATTTTGAGCGTGTTTCTCATGTCAGTTCAATGTGAACGTAAATAAGTTAATGTCCTGTCTATGAAACTCTCTTTTATACATAAATATATTTTACTGGAAGAAAGAGTGACAGAATATGTGGTTCTGTGACATCAGGATGTAGCGCCATTAAGTTTCGCAGCTTAATCGTTACAATTTCGAGCTACCAGGATAACTGCCTTATTTCACATACATTAACTGCTTTGGTCATATAAAAATGCACAGCAACAGTTAGATACTTATCGATACTCCTGAAATGGATTATCGACAAATGTGCCATTGCCATGTGCTCCCAAACAACGTAAAGAACGGTTTTTTTTTGTGGAAACTAAAAATTCTTAATACATTATATAGGTTTTCAGGGCTAAATGCCAAGGTAGATTTAGATATTTGGCTCTTATGAACAACATTCACATGCCGAACCAACTGTGCATTTTAAACGTGCTCGTGATTTTTAAGCAACCTTGCAATTTTGAAGTGTTATACAACCATTTCTCACCAGCTTTCAGTTTTCGTTGGCGTTGAGAAATCTTATTCGCTTCAGGAATAAGACGAACTATTCAAAGCATTTTGTACAAGCGTAAGACGCACATAGCAATGTTTCGTAATCGCCAAGCTGTTTAAATTACGTTTTTTGGAAAGTAAAATTAAATTAAATCGTTTACTGTAACAGCTCTTTTAAACGGATACCTAAAAGCAAAATGTGTACAGCAAAAGACTGTCTATCACGTTTACTGAGAAAAAAGTACGCAGAGAAATATTTTTGGACCCCTCATATTATCTAAACTGAAAAATGTATGATTAGGAATTAGGTGGGCTGATGTTTCCATCTAAATATTGTCAAGTTAAATTTGAATACTGACAGAACTGAATAATTTTCATGTCTGTGATTGTATCTGACACTGTACACAAAATTCCTACAACCCAGTGTTACTATCTATACTACATAATATAGGACCTATAGTTGTTTTAACAGCACTTCTTCAGATATATTTCAGTTGTCTTTGAAATAGCTATTAATGTAAACAAAAAAACTATTCGGTTGCTAGTACAGAAGTTTAGTTGTCGACCCTGAAACCCCGAATGCATATCTGTTCTTTTGTAGAATTTCTTATGATAATTTTCATGGTGTACATATATGAGAATGGGCATTTATGTGAGCTATTTCAGCTTTGATGAACATGAGCAATGCATTTATGTTTCCGAACAAACCGTTCGGTAGAAACTTCACGTAAAAAATTTATGTATATTAACAGACTCACTCGCGAGTTCCCAAATTGAAATTACTAAGTACATAAATACAGAGAGGCGAAATGGCCACATCAAAGGAACCGCGGTGCCATTTCATGTGCTCTGTGTGTTTGTGTACTCTGTGATTTGGGCAAGTAGGTTGCCACAAGCTGATTGGTGAACGGCGTCCCAACATTTTGCTGGCTAGTGTCGCTATTTTCACTGGCGTGTGTGGCCGTTTCGTGTCTGTATGCGTAAGCACTTCGTATTGAAATTTCGTCTGCACGACAGCTCGACTGAGAGGATGCGAGCACTGCATTTCAAGTTTTTCTAACTGCTTACCATGCAAATACAGGCAGAATTTCCATGCACGTTTTTCGTTTTGGTTAAGCCTTCATTTCTTTTTCAGCAGTGCTTCACGTATCATTACCATACGCGGTGGTAATTTTTTTCTTACAGCCGCGGAAGTCACGAGTTGTTCCAGTGCAATGTTTACGTGGCACTGTTTAAGTGATCGTGAACCAACTGTTCCAACTATGACGCCCGTTGTTTCTATTATAATGTGCATCAATGAAAATAAACCTACTTCTACTGGCTGCCATTTTTTACGCTTATTTTTAAGGGCTTTAGAAAAGTTCCGCTGTCCGTGAATTCAGAAATATAAAATTAAGTACTGAATATAAACTACGATACTTAATGTTCTTAAATGGAGCTTGTTTATTGACTTTATATTTTTACTAAAAAAAACATCTCATTGTTGACACTATGTATAGTTGTCGAATAAAATGTTGCTTGCTGTTTTGCGAATAGTAACGTATAGAAACAACAAAAATCAGTATATATGCAAAAAAATGTTCTTTAAAATTATACGGAAATGTTGTTATGTAGGACTTTGCAATTAAAAACTATTGTAAAATCTTTTTCTCAATTTAAATAGAATTTCACCTCCTTAAAGGTCATGTTAGAAACTTTTATTTGAATTATGTCCTTTTCCTCTAATACATAAAAGTTTCAAATTTGTATAGTTGTAGATAATAATAATTTATTAATTTAAAGACAATTATTTCGGGCATATATTGTGATTTTTTTGGTTAATATTCCTAATTCTTCGTAAAAGTTTGCAATTTTTAAATTTAAATCGATGGTCTCTCGCAATTATTGTTGCACATGAAATTTACCAGACTTCAAATATCTTATCGGTAAGTAAATGTTCCCCACCAAAATATATAAAATTGTTTAAATTCTGTTCTTAATTTTATATTTTAGGAATTCGAGTATTGCGAGACCTTTCCATAGTCTTTAAAAGGATTATGTACTAAATATTTTCCGTGGAGTCCTTGTTTGAGCGTATAAGCGTATCTATAAATTAACGTTTTGGGAATACCACTTTTTTTTGCTCGAAAAGTTAAAAACCAATAATGTAATGCATCATAGTTTAGCTTAAATCATATTAAGTACAGATAAAAAGAAAGAATTGTAAAATGGTAAAAAAAAATGCATTTTTAGAGCCTGCCTGCACAGTTTTCTTCAGAGGTGAGAGAAAAGTACAAATACGCTTATGTTGTTTAATCAGTGGGCTTTCATCTCGTGTAATGAAGCTTCGCCTTTACAAATCTAATTTGAACAGCATAACGCAACGATGGAAACGTTGGAAGCCAGTTCAGCTTCTTTCGCGTGGGGCGATGAGGCACTATAATTCATTCACCGTTACTTCACACTTTTCTGAAGCCCTGCTGTAGTTCTAATTCCAGGGAATTCCTCCGCCTCGTGCAAACTAAGCTTAACTTTACACCATGAGACAACGCACCGAATTCATGGGCACTCGGTTGTAATAATATTTTGCATGAGAACTATTTCTTACTAGGCGCTACCAATACACATGTTTTCTCGCTGTTTTTATTCATATTTATTTACAATGAAATATTATAATTTATAAACAAAATATAGACAAATCTTCAACTTAACGAATAATAAGATACTTTTATGTTAACAGAGGTATGAAACGCTTGTGGTACATTACATAGTTAGGAAATAACTAAA
>NQII01006042.1:0-62637 GCA_002778355.1 Clitarchus hookeri
TGTGTACATACTCTTCCAGATTTCATACTAGCTGCCCAGATAGAATGGGACCTTCGTCCGGAAGATGATAACGATTACAAGCATGCCACGGCGTGATAGGAACCTGTACGACGCACATGGAGGCCATGCACGGTACTAAGCTGCAGTGGGGAGAAAGAAAACCTCCCTAGTCAGAGACACCACTGCAAGTTAATTTTGTTCTTCTTTTGTGTTTATTTGTCCGTGATATTGAAAAAAAAAGTTTTTTTATAGTAACACACTGAATTTCACGTTTTGTATCGGTACCGTTGGTAACTTCTAATTGCTCTGCTTTATTTTATGTATGTTCCATACTTTTTTGCATTCCGTATGTATATTCCAAACTTTTTGTGAGGTGTTTACTTACAAATCGGTAACCTTTCAGTGGCACATAAAGTGCCGAAAAACGCCACCAATAACAGATCTACACGTCACTTCGGCTTCACAGCGAAACCAGAATTGCTTGATCAAAGTCGTGCAAAACACGCAGCAACGTCAAACAAACGACAAGCGAAATTATGACTAAGCTGCCGCTATAAATCGCGTGGCCTGTCCGAACCAGGCGGGTACAGAACACACCACCACGTGAACCGAACAACTTCTTCTTGTCTGGAATCACGCACTGGGTGCNAGGCGCGAGGAAGGTCATAGTAGCCAACGTCCGGAGGAGTTCAGCTACGCTGCAGCCAACATCCGGCCTACAGCTAACAAATAAAAAAAAACACGTGCATGGAGCTTGGCTCGGATGGCAACAAACGTGACTCTAAGTAACATGTGAACCACGGAATGAAATGAAGAGAACCCACATTACCGAGGAAAATATTAAATCTGCAAAGACTGTGGGGACTACAATATACCGGATGATTCTAAAATCATTGGACAAACATTGAGGGGTGGTAGAGCTCACTGAAACAAACAATTATTGTATAGGAATATATGGGCGGAAGTGACGTGTTGAGGCGCAAACACAAAAACATAACACATTAACGGAAACATAAAATGTTCATTAGCAGCATACTTATCGAGTGATTCCGTACAGAAAATGTTAAAACAGTTGCTGTAAATGCATCCACCAACAGTCACGCATGCTTGGCGACCTCTACATATGGCGTGATTGGCTGACAATGGTGGCGTGCGTGAAATACCCGGCGTATTTGAATCTGTTCTCCAATCACTCCACCGACGCTACCAAGCTTGCATTACTGTCGCTGGTAGCAATTTTGAGCAATTATTAAAAACATTGCTGTAAAAAGGCATTTAGCGGCGACGTTGTAAATAAACAATGTGTTGCATTTCATGTGTTATTTTTGTGTTTGTGTCTCAACGCGTCACTCCCGCCCATATATGCCTATACAATAATTGTTTGTTTTAGTGAGCTCTATCACCCCTCAATGTTTGTCCCATGATTTTATAATCACTCTCTATGTAAAACCAAAATTTGTAAGGAATTAACTTGACAAAATTTTGTAAAAGATTAAGCCGAATTCAGCTGTTTTAATCTTCATAACAGTCGTTTCATAGTTTAATACTACGAAAACTGATCGCATTAAAAATTTAAGCAAATTTTATATTTTTATAAGGGTAAAAATATTACCAACTGCACTGATCACTACATACTAGTATAAAAGGAAGTCCCTGGCGAGCGTCTGTCTGTCTGTCTGTCTGTCTGTCTGTATGACGGCGCTAATCTCGAGAACCACTCAACACATTTAGATTCGGTGTTTACTGTTATGATCTGCATTTATCTAGGAAGGTTTGTGTGTGTTAAAAATTTCCCTGGCACTTCTAGGAGCTCGGCATTAACGGTAATAGTGAATCAAGCCGGGGGAAAAAGTTTGCCGCCAGCGCGCTCTCATGGAATACGCTGCCTAATCCTTTAGAGATATAACAAAATCATGTGCGAAAGAATTGTGTAAAATTAAATAATCTAAAAAAAACAGTCAAAGCATATATCTACCTAAAATAGATAAGTAGAAATACGTGTATTTACAATATAAATTACGCAGTAAAATCTAACCTAGAATTCTCTGTATTTTATAACCACAAAGAACTCAATCTTTATCAAAATAAATTAATTCATAATTAAAACTGTCAAATGTAGGTACGAAATGTCCTTCACAGCATACAACTATCGCCAATACTTTAAAAATTATGAAAAGTTTTGTGAAAAAGTAATTTCCAAAATCGATTGCGTTTATCACAGGCAAATGAAAGTGAACTACTAAGAGAATATACGCTGACTAAAAACCGAGAAAGGAATATTTTGCAAAGATATAGGAAGACTGCTGCTGAACGTAGAAAAACGTAATGAATTAGTGCTCGCAAAATTCAATGCGCAAACACAAGTATATTACTCAGTAGATACAGTACTCGACAGTGAAGAAGCTGTGCACTATCCCACATAATTCCTTAATTCATTGAATCCTTCCGGCATGCCACCACACGAAACTATCCTAACTGGCTGCGGTACTGGAGAAACTGTTGTAATACCTAGAACTCCAATGATTCCCTCGGATTTGAGTTTTAATTTCAAAATCGTCTAATTTTCAATAAGAGTTTGTTTTGGTGTGACCATAAATAAGTCACAGGATCAAACACTTAATGAGCCTGGAGTGGATTTGAGTGTAGCGTGTTTTTCACACAGAAATATCTTTGCGCTGGCGGTCAGAGGCAAAACGATTAATGTTGTATACAAAGAAATTTTCTAAACCACTATCATATAATATTTTTATATTATAGATGTATGAATGTGGATAAAGCAAAGGAGGTAGGTATGTCAGGACCGGGGTAAATTGAGGTCCACAATCACAGCCTACTCCTCTGGGAGACAGGCATGGCATGCATACATGTATGCTTACGGTCTAATTGTATACACGTTGTGTATTCTTCCGCGTTATGTAAAATTAACACTGTCGTGGGCCTCGTCACTTTATTCATGCGTCGGTCAAGTGAAACTGTGAAATTATCAGAAATTATCAGAAATTTTTTTTTATAAATTTGCAAATTTTTGCACATATGCATTAAAACCGGAAAGGTAAAGAAATATTTTAAGTTATCACAAATGGTTACCTAACACTTTTAATTCGGCGTTAAGACATGGAACTAATTTCCCTCCATCTTAACCAACTTTACAGGGAGCATGTTACACAGTGCGCCCGTTAGAGTATATGCAATTAGGAGCAGTGATTTTTTTATATGGGTGATTTCAAAAGTGCTAACTTTATCGCGAGCAGCCTTTAGAAGTAGAGTGGCTAATGGTGATTTTTATGTTCATAGTAAAATATTGTAGAATAGTCCATTGAAATTTCTAATTCTTCATTAGTATTTTTATCTAATTGGCGGAAGTATTCTAGTTCCTGCAGCTCAGAACTACACATTTTTATAGTAATTTTATTTTAATGAATTGGAACGATGTGCCGAAGTCAGCGCAGCAAGTGAATCAGTAATTAGGCTGGAATAGCTTAACTCCACGAGGTGGAAGTCGTTAGGGCGTAACGAAAATATCAAGATTGCAGAAGTTCGCAGGCTTCGTAAATGCGAAGAGATTTTCCATAAGCTTTAATTCCTTGAAGATTCTAATTAGTGTCGAGGAGTTTCCTGGTCCACGACGGATCGTCGTCGTGAGGTCTGTCATGCGTGCTGAGCCGTCGGGGGAAACTTGTCTTTCCTTCTCCTAGGCTCGGCGTCGACTGAAGGTGTCGCATGTGAGTAAAATATCATTGGAGAGTGAATGGTTTACGTTAATACTTATCCTTACACATGCGTGCATTAGAAAAACGAAAAGCAAAAATTATTTACGTATTCGCAAACGTTTACCTAACGCTTTTAATTCAACGTTAAGACATGGAACTACTCCCCATCCGTCGTCATCAACTGTACTGGGTGTTTGCCAGGTAGTGTGCGTGTCAATGCAGGTAGGGGCAGTGACATTGTTCAAAGGTTGGTTTCGAAAGTGATCAATTAACTGTGAACAGCCAATATGAAAGGGTAGTTAAAAAAATACCCCCCGTATTCTCCTACTATCCCAGATTATTATGTGAGATCGTGTTAGGTTTGGATGATACAGACGTGTTCGAATCCGCCATTCAAGTCACTAAATTGACCACGTGACCAGAGTAGGAACCTAAATATTTGTTTATATAAGGAGGAAAGCTCGCTAAATCCCTTAAGACCTTCTCAAACACACTCTTATTGTTTCCAAAACACTCGCTTAACACTCGTCAAAAAATCCAAAAAACTATAAAAAAATTATTAAAAATTTATTAGAAATTTCTTTACAAATTTCAAAGTTAATTTTAAAAATGTATTTAAAAAACTTAAATTTCTGGAGGTCCTCCTCACCTTAATCCCCAATACTATTTCCACCATCTTGATAGGTGCTGTCCACCATCTTGGTAGGCGTCACAGCCACCGTCCGCCATTTTGGTCGATCCAGTCCGCAATCTTGGTAGGCGTCACAGCCACCGTCCGCCATCGTGGAAGGTGCAGCCGTCCACCATATTGGTAGGTGCAACCGTCCTCCATCTTGGTCGTTGCGATTCACCATCATGGTCGGTCCAGTTCGCCATCATGGTAGGCGTCACAGCCACCGTACTTTGCTCTTCCTGCTGAACACGCAGCGGGCGAGCGCGCGGGCCACCTGGAGCCTGGGAAAGGAGGCGAGCAGCTCTGCTACAGCGGTGGCTTCACGCTAGCTACGTTAAATTTATTATTCCAACAAAAATTGATTGCTTGTTCATTTATTGTGTAAAACTTTAATACACTTCAAAAAGAATTCACGAATTCGTATTTATTTTAGCACACAAACTTTAATACGCCTGGAAAAAGAAACACGCTTTTGTCTTTAACCCATTCGAGAATACACACAAGAGCACACTGACGGGAGCGTCCAGGTTCGACACGTTATTCGTGAAAAAAAAGACAAAACATTCCTTTCAAAAATACAACTCCTGCCACATACATTCCAAACTCCTTTAAAACAAAATTAAAGCCAGCAAATAGGGAAAATATGATTTATAGAAGACTTTGCACCGTCCATTCATAGTCATCTTCACTTTAGTTAAGAAGGCATGGAATATTTCGCACGCAAAACATAAATTATAGAATAAATATTTATTGTGCCAATTACATCAAATGTGAAACAGTAAAAAAAAATTTATGTTCTCGTTAATACACCGAAAAAAACATGCACACACCAAGAATATATATATATATATGTGTGTGTGTGTATATGTGTATGTGTGTATGTATGTGTATATATGTATATATGTATATATGTATATGTGTGTATATGTGTATATGTGTATATGTGTGTATGTGTGTATGTGTGTATGTGTGTATGTGTGTATGTGTGTATGTGTGTGTGTGTGTATGTGTGTGTGTGTGTGTGTGTGTGTGTGTGTGTGTGTGTGTGTGTGTGTGTNATGAACATGCATACAACAAGTTCAGAATATATGTATGTATGTAACGCTTCATAGTTTTACTCCAACTTTAAACATTTAGAGAATTAATCTCGCACCCATGCGTGCATACATAAAATCCCACAGGCGTTCGGGAAAAAGCAGAGATAAAAATGAAAGAACTATCTTATCTCAGCACACATGTGACGATTTATTATATTAAAAATTATAGGTTTACATTAAATGAAACTTTTAGCATAGTTTTTACACCAAAATGTCTTTCTCGGCGATCCAGGAGTCATCGCGTTTGGAGTGTCCCAGTCACCGGACGTACACGCGAACATTACATCGTTTCTGCACCCTCTCCACCAAATTTGTGTCTGGAAACTGCGTAGGCCAGATCTCTTGGGTGTAAAATCCACCAATGATGGGTTCGCCACGTACGACCTCGAGGTAATAACATGGGTGGGTACGAGTGTCGTATACACACCACCTTGTACAACTCTGCAGATCGGTTATGACGGAAGCCTTTGTGGAAAACTTCCCGTTTTTTTTCCTCACCAAGTCACCAATTTTGGCTTTAGGCTTGCGTGGGTTCCTCCTCTTCGGAAAACCATACACTGTCTGGACCAGGGAGTCGTTTTTCATGTCTTCGGGCTTCATGCGATTGGTAGAATGAACGGTAGAATTTTACTCGTGAACGAGTTTTGGGATTATACCCAACCACTTGTGGAACTGTAATTTGGCAAGTTGCATTTACGGGAATGGGAAACCGAGCAGCACTATTTACAAATTTGCCTCCACCGTAAATCCTGGATATAATATCTTAGAATGTCCAAAAACGCTCATTTGCATTCCGATCGTCGCAAAGAGCATCCACGAAGTAACTGTTTCGATCGTGGACCAAAACGATTAACTGATAAATTTCCGAAAAGAAGAAATGACTTTGCGCTTGCACCTGAAACGATGGGACTAAATTTCGCTGGGAAAACAAAAATGTATAAATTCGTGCGGTACATTGAACCCGAGATCAGTAAACCACGAGGACTCGTTGCGCTAACACCTGAAAATGCAGAGTTTCTCCACGTCCTCTGTTTAAAAGTAAATCGCCATGGTGGACGAAATCCTAGACTTGGATCAACTCCTAGAATTCGACGATAAATTTGATAAAATAGAAGTGCACTGTTACGAGCCTTATCTTGTCGGGCCTTTCGCTCTCGGAAGGGAGGTTCGAATACCTGTAAAGAGTCAAGATATTTACACCTTGCCTAGCCAGTCCTTTGTACGCGTAAGAGGTAGGCTAACGAAGACAGATGGGACCCACCCGACCACCTCCAAGTTGGTTCGAAATGGGATTCTGCACCTTTTCGAACACGTAATGTACGAGATAAATGGCGTCGCGGTCGACCAGTCGCTAGATGTGGGCCAATATGGCAGACCAGGGAATCAAAGATGACTACAGTGTTCCCATGTATGACTAAGGCAGGTTCGAAGAATGTGTTCCGCTCTCCTTGCTGCTGTGATTCGCCGAGGATTATAAGAAAATAATAATAGGAGCTAGGCAGGAGCTGGTGATTACGCTGGCCACATCGCATTTGGATGCCGTGTTGGGGGTCGGAGAAAACACGCAGCCCGTCTCTCTTCCTTTGAACGCCTTATAATGGGTTGTCCCTCACGTGACCCCGAGCACCTGCGAACGTGTCAAGCTGTTGAATTATGCCAAGAGAGAAAAAGTTATCGAAATAGCATTCAGAAGTTGGAGCCTGGTCACCTGCGCGGCCCTGTCCACCGCCATGCGAAATCACTGGATCGTAAAAACGTCTTCCATCACAAAAAAAAAAACCGCGCTACATCATACTGGCGCTTCGGAAGAACAAACTGCATATTATCGGAGCCGACAAGTCTATGTTCGACCACTGTAAACTCGAAAACGTAAAGATATATTTGAATATTGAAAGCTACCCGTATATCGACCTGAACAGTGAACACCACGTTCGACCAAGAAGGATTTACTTTGTCATATTATATGTATTCGCAATTCCAATCATCGTAATACGGAAGCGAGGCGCATCTCATCCTGAGCCCCGAAAATTTCCGAGACATTGTACCTCTACTGGTATTCGATACATCGAAGCAGAACGAGAGCGTGCCGGATCGAAATAATCACCAAGGAAAACATGCCCGAGAATACCGCAGCCTACTGCTTGACACTCCACGACAGGATGTTTCAATACGATTGTTTTTCCGACCTGGTAAAAATCATCAGCTAATTAAGTACGTTAATACCCAAGGCGTGTGGACTCACGTTTCCATCGCAAAAATGTACCTTCACTTACAAGGTTTATGGAGCCAAGGCGACTTCGTGCTCAAGGAAATCGCAGTTATGGATTATCACTGCATGAATCGAACCCGTAACTTCCAGCCTCCGTATCCGTGGAAACTTTTAGGCAAAAAGAGCAAGAACACAAACGCGTGGTTGGCCAAGTACTACCTCGGACTGTGCTGGTACGAAGACAAGATTCCGTATCATCAGGTGGGAAACGTGCTGAGCGACTTGGTGATGCAGAATCCGCGAGGACCGATTTATGTGGCTGCCCGAGCAGAATAAATGTTTCAGTAATTTTCGCATAAACCAATTGGAAATAATAGACATACCGGACGATCATAGGTTATCTTCCATTCGTAAAATAAGGAAATAAATTGATCAGAGTTCTTTGGTGAGCGCTTCGAAAAACGCCCAGTTACTTTACGAATGGCACACTCATTTCACGGGGATATAAACACTGTTATATATCTCGTAGCGTAAACATTTTGTTTGGTATGCCGGCCAGCGTTCGAGAAGAGCTTGCAGACGTGAGTTCGCACAATGCAGATTCGAAAAAAAATACGGTTATGTGCTGGTGTAGATGCAAAATTATATGCAATAGTTGCTGCGATCATCTGCAACAAGTCCTATGCGTGAACTCAGGATGTGCGAAATACGAAGATACCCGATCACGTTACAGTCATGTGTACAGATGACGACATTCCACAGTGAGGAAAAAAAATTATGTAAATAAATTGAACCCGAAAATAAATTAGTAGTCCAGTCTAGCACAAGTCACTGTGGGAGCAAGATGACGCCATTTCATCAGGAGAACCTGTACATCTTGTCATATGACGACTCTAAAATCACCTATTCGTTCTGGGAGTCTGGATCACTACATACCTACGAAGAAAAATGTGATGGATGGGACCACTGGTTATATTCAGTGACTCCGGGTTATTGCGGGCCTACTCAAAAGTTAATAACTTGCTGTACTCTTGGGAATTGCTTGGTTGATAACATAAAATGGGATAAGACTCTTAAAAGCAACCGTGGACCAGGTTCTGGAATTTGCAGCAACTTAGAGTCGTCGCAAGGTTGAACCTCCTCCTACGACCACCGAAATGCATGCCCTTGACTGCTCCACCCAGGTCTGCGTACATCGACAAAAATAAGACCAGAGAGGCTTCGGCTCAAACGGCCTCAACTTAGCATCGAAGGTCGTGCTGCAGCCACCGTGTTGACACCACGATGCACAAAAATTCTGGGGAACCTGCATCAAACTGTGAAGCTTGCCCATGCAAACGTCCACGTGTGACGTCACCTGCTGCCGCAAACATGGGTTTGTCTAGCACCGACAACTTGGAAGAAGGCACTTCGAACATTCCCATACTACTGCGTCATATCGAGCGTCAAAGACTGCTAATAATTTTTTACGAACAGGTTTTGGCTCCAACATTACATTTTTAAAGACTCTAATTTGATGTGCATTTATAATTTAATTTGTGTAAATAAAACATATATGTATAAAAAAATTAATTGTCTGTATTTCTTTTTTAAACTTTTACTTTTTAAATTACAACATTAAAATTTTTGCTAAATAAATAAAGTGTGGAGAAAAGAAATACTAGCGAAAATTTTATTTAAAGGAATGACTCGCGGGAACATTCAGTACCGAAGGAGCAAGGGGAACTCTAGCCACGAACGTATACGGAGCGAGCGGGCGAAGAAAACAGGAAAAGCTTACGCAGAGTAATTCTTCACGTCCGCTCGAACGTACCTTGTCACACGCTCGCCGCAAGCCGATCAAAATATTACCATGCTGAGTTCATTACGAGTTTCCTGGCGGCTAGTTGCGTTTCCGATCGCATGCATCATTAGCTGTTCTTCCGGATCGAAATTAAAGCTGATGGTCAGAGCAGTTCCGCTGGTATCCTCTCCAAGCCGATCCAGGGAGCTGCAACGTAGCTCTTACGGCGGGGAAAAACTCCCACTCCATTTATTAGCTTTTGGCCGTCCCGCCACACCATTACTTTGTATTGGCCGTTGGCAGAATTTACTTGATAAAATAATAATAATGTAATGATAAATACACGTATATAAAGTATACGTACATAAATTACGTATTATATTACGTATTATTACGTATTACTATTACGCATTATTATATAAGTAATATATTGTTACATAATATAATTATATTACGTATATAAAGAAAAAATCATATTATTAAATTATATATGCAATAAAATTGAATATATAGGTTTTTTTATTCTCATGCGTACACACACATTATGAAGGGGAGGTAAGCTGTGGTGGGGGTATGCAGAGCATTATAGGAGGGGGATGGGTACTCTTATAATTTTTAGTTTGGGCGTCGATGCGCCATAGTTGTATTGGTATTTAAGACTCCGTGCTGTGGCTACTCTAAGTAAATCAGCAGACATCTTCGTAATGTCATCGATTTATTTCTGGTCCGAGAGTGACTAGGCTCTCCTAATTAATGCGGGGGCACATAAATCCCCTTGACTTACCCGGGATTCCAACCCGGGCCCTCGTGACTTCTTGGCGACTGACCACGGAAGCCACCTACTATACCACCCTTTCGTCGTTAGATGAACAGTACTGTCGTTTATCTGATTTGTGTACTTAACTGCGGAACATTTTACCTACTATGTATATGGAACCTGAACTGTCACAATTATAAGTGGTAACCACGCGACACGTATTATTATCACTTAAACTTAATACACCAATACCGTTCCTTGCGTTACATTCCGCTAACATACATGTATGTGGACTACAGCATTTTCAAAACTAATTTATATAATATGGCTTCATCGGAATAGTGATTTAAAATTTTAAAATGCACGATGGTTTGTTGAACGATTGTCGGTCAAAATAACTAGATCTTAAGTTTTGTTTGATTTTACACTTAAAAAATATATTCTAGTTCGTGTGAAACAATTTTTAAATTGTTGAGCACACATTTATCAAGATAAGATATTCTGATGATAATTTAGATATCAGCTTGTTTTGGGGGAGTGTAATGGAGGCCTGTCGTTCAAGTTTTGTCTCTCTTCATTCAGTACGTTAATTTCCCCAGTGGCAAGTCCTCTTCAATTCGAAGGGAGCAAAACTTTGGGCGCCCCTCTTAGGTCACTTTTGCTTCTATTATGAATTTCATTTCGTGCGATAAAAAATCTAAATTACACGCTGCACAAACGTTAGAGAAAATTTTGTATTCCATAAGCTAAAATATATATAAACATTATAAATTCGCTGCAACAATAGGTCAGATATTTTATACAATAAATCAACTCATCTCTGTGAACAAAAGCAGTTTTGGGTGTCCATTACTCGCATTGTGGTACCCTTAACTAAATTTAGGAAGGGAAAATGTAGGTCTCCCCTCCCCAACCAGTTATTACCCCACTGAATTACCCTTTTTACAGAGTTTATGAGACCTAAATAACGCTAAAAGAACAAAAACTCTTACTACTGCTGGTGATAGACGTACAGTTTAGTCTCTTAGCACTAGGCAAAAGCATAACCTTACTTTAAATTAAGCAAATTGTGAGAGCAAAAAAAAAACTTCGTCGTTGTTTTTCGAAACAGAGAATATGAGTAAAACACAAAATGATTTACCTAGTGGTAGAGTCCTTTTAACTAACTTGAATCGCATCTGGCCCAGGAAGGGGATTGGGGATGATAATAGAACTAGCAATTTTTTTATTTGAGTACCTTCTCATAGTTATTACAGAGTAAATATTTCAGCCGATAGTATTATTTAAGTGTATTTACATATAACATAAAGTTGCCATATGCTCAGTTTTAATCACTATGAATTTGCGTGTACAAATACAATAACAATCTACTACCTTACGAACCATGTCAACTTTCNTTTAGTTTTAATCACTATGAATTTGCGTGTACAAATACAATAACAATCTACTACCTTACGAACCATGTCAACTTTCTTTATCATTATATACGCGCACCTGAGGTCACGTCCTTGCCACAACTACGTGCAGCTATTTAATTTGCAAGTTATTTTCTCCGCAGATGGTTTTTAATTGCTTACGTTTTTTTTCCGGCGTGTTTTTACGTCTGCACAACAATTGATTTAAATTGGAATTCGAAATGCTGTATCAGTTACACGTGGCAGGTAGTGCGTTAATGCGTACTGTGAAGTTATGGAAACGTGTTTTTTAATTTAACTGAGATATAAAAAATTATACAATAAGCTTCGATATTGTTATGGGAAAAAACTAATATTTGAAATGTTTGGGTTTAATAGCTTACGTACGTTTGCCGGTAATTACATGTTCATGTCCGTCATAACGCTAAAATGTGTAATTTTCTCCATGACCAGTAACGTTGCGGATTTTGAGCAACATATGTGGTAACGTTGATACTACATTTGGGCAACACGTAAATACTTTCATTTTATGTTCATTTAACCCAAGTGAATTTTACAAAATATTGGTAAGCCTTTACTTCAATTCAAGGGACTTAAATAATAAGAGTTGCATTTCTATAAAAATAATGATCATAAACAAAACTATTTTGTATAGGTTGTTCGCATATCTCGGTTGAGATAAGAAATAATATAACTAGGTGTTCATATCACGATGTTCGTGAAAGATACCCTCTGTTGCATCTGTAAAATGACCTATCTTATAAATAAGAAAATGGAGTTCAAACGGCAGAAAAAAACTAGTTATCAAATGCATAAGTTCGTGCATTAACACCGTATTCCACATTATGATAGCTGACCTTCCATGGCGCAGTCTATTGGCGCGCTGGCGGCCTGCGGTGCTGGAGATTCTGGGTTCGAATCCCAGGTAAAGCATGGGTGTAAGTGTAAGTAAGGTCATGAGTTAGATTGTAAGCCGTCCCCCGATAAGCCATCAGGCAAAACACCGGAGGACGTTAATAAGCCCATTCGAATTCCATGTTGTGAGAAGATATTTTTTGATGTCTTTGTTGTTATAAAACACACTCGCAACACGCCCGTCACCCCTAAAAATAACCGTCAAAGACGTGACGAAGAGGAGTACAGAAGTTTATTACTTCCGGCAGGAGGTATATAAAAGTAATAATGAGAGGTGGAGAAAACTTCACTTTTATTACCATGCCATAAAATGTTATACCAGGATCTCGTAACTCCGACAAGTACGACACGACAGCCCTAACACGACAGCCTTGACACGACAGTGAAACCTGAACAGCCAAACAGTTATAAGATAGATCCGACGTTAAGCCCGAAAAATTATGCCGTATGCGACTACCAGTTTTGGATTAAAAATTGTTTTTGATTTTCTTCGTGTCGTGAGGCACGGTAAACATAACGTACAGCCATGCTGAAGGAAATTTTGTTTGACTAGCTTTCCGAACAGTGGCTAATATGCAGCTTAACAGGAAAATAAATATGGAACAACAGTTTCTTCGCTTTCCTCAAGCCTTTGTCACCATCATGTTTCCCAAACTTCCGTTTGCCCGTCGCTTTTGAAACTACCCTCAGTCTATCAGCGCCTTCTAAACGATTTTGAAAAATTCCACTCTTCTTGTCGCGTGAGTAAACTGTCATACTGTAAATTCAAGCAGTCACATTGAAAATGTAATTGTCGTGTTGTAGTTACTGTTTTTGTCGTATCTTACCATGTTTGTCGGGTCTATCATCGCTTTGTCTCATGGTTACGAGTTACCAGTGACACCGGAAAAAGGAGGAAAGGTGGCAAGAGGTTTGCTCTACCCCCAGTCTCACTAGGGGATGTTACGAGAAAACAATTTAGATCAAAATTCATACTTTACGTATATTTGCTAAGAAAAAAAGCCGCACGATAATTATAGAGAGCTTAATCTTGCAAATAAACATTAAAAAATATAAGAACGCAATTTCCCGTGAGAATTACAGGCAGAGTTGTTTTAATTGGTGCTCACAATCTTACTGTACTGTACACCGAGCGCGTTTTTGCTGGGAATGTACATATTTTTTTTGTGTGGTAACGGGTTTGTAATTTCTAAATTAAGTTTTAAAACGTTTTTTGTTCAGTGGCTAGGAAATATTCTATAAGTATGTTTTATTTTATTAGTATATTCCCACATTCTCCAGTTAACTCGGATTTTCGTTATCCTGAATCGGCCACAGGTCCCAATTGATCTGACTTAACGAGGTTATACTGTAGTGTTATCTATACTGATAAGTACTTCGTATCAAAATGTGTGTGTGCGTGTGCGTGCGTGTGCTTCTGCGTGCGTGTGCATGTGTTCAAAACAAAAATTTGGGGAACAACGCATTTTAACACCAGAGGTGCCTAATACTCTACAAACTCCACCTCCNACATTCATTGTGTTTGCGTTATCTCAGAAAATAAAATATCCTGAGAATAAGATTTTTTTTGCCAGTATAGATAACCTTTTATTTAAACCCTTGCGCTTCTGTTCTTATCGTATTAAGTGCATTCGAAGAAAAATAAGTGAAAAATGGTAAGAAAATCGCACTTGCGTAGCTTGCCGGCCCAGTTCCCTCAAGAGGTAGGAGAAGAGTAAAGCCGTGAAGACGTAGTTGTGGGCTATCATCGCGTGTAATTAAGTCCCGCTGTTGCAGATCTCATTTGCAAAGGAAAGCGTGACGACGCAAGCGTGCACGCCGGTTCAGTTTCTTGCGCGTAAGGGCGATGGGGCGTTGGGCGTGGGGCGTGGGTTTTATGGTCGCCCTTATAGCTGTGCCTCAAACACGAAATATATATATCCTGATTTAACTGGTAACGTTAGGTTTTGAAATTTTTATTTTTGGGAGACATTTTCAAGAAATCGTTATCATTATGGCGCGCTTATAGTTTATCGTCGACATATAATAGAAGGCAAATTTTTCTTCGTGAATATTCTAATCAATTCTGTCTCTTAGAGAAAATTAATAATTGATTTTAAAAATTACGTGCTTGTAATAACGAACCATTTCTGTCACAGTTACTTCTCGTTACAGCATCTTCAATCGGGTGCACGAACACACGCAATGTGCACTTTCGTAGCAGTTTGTGCAGGAAACGAATTCTATACTTTTTGTCTATTATAAAACCGTTTCTCCCTTTCAGTACTTATTCCACATGCATAAGCTGGGGCCGCGGTGGCTGAGCGGTTAGCCTGCTCGCCTCCCACTAAGGCGAACCGGGTTCGGTCTCCGGCCGGGTCACTCCCGGATTTTCTCGAGTGGGAGTCGTGCCTGACGGTGACGCTGGTCGGCGGGTTTTGTCGCGGCTCTTCCAGTTACCCCCGCCCTTGCATTCCAGAGCCGCTCCATTCTCATCTCACTTCATCTCATCCATCCCGCGGAAGGCAGTGGCAAACCACAACACCCTCCATTCTCGGGTTGTGTCCATTGTTCCGCCCAACCTTCTGGTTACTAACCTACACACAGAGACAGACAGAGACACACACAGAGAGACACACAGAGAGAGACACACACAGAGAGAGAGACACACACAGAGAGAGACACACACAGAGAGACACACACAGAGAGACACACACAGCAGAGAGCCACACACAGCAGAGAGCCACACACACACAGCCACACACACACAGACGCAGACACACACACGTTACGTGCAGAATAATATCCAACGAAGTCGCTGACAAAAACAACCACACATTCCCCGGTATTTCCCGTAACAGAGAACGTATGTACACTTATCTTTATTACCATTCTGGCCGTCTGATAGACACGACGGACTGCTTCCAGCATTACTTCGCATTCCCCCCATGAATGTTGTTGTGAGCCATTTCATGCGCGCGATCATGTTGCTCTTGGCTTTTCCCTTGTGCCGCAGTATCCCAGAAGTGCAGAAATAACTCCGGCGGGGCTTTTGACATTGGAAAGACATGCCCATCTGTTTTCAGTACCTCGTGGTACCGACAGAGGAGCCGAACGCGCAGTTCGTTTTCCTGCTCCCACCACGCGCTGAAACAACAGTTTGAAAGGCCGAGTTTAGGCGGCGCAGTTGGCCGGGGAAGTTCAACGGCACCGGCTGACGGTCAAGAGTGCGCCACTTTCGCCAACCGGCTGCGGAAGAGAGTGGAGTGGAGTGGACTCCTCGTGTTCGCTCGACGCGTTGTTGGGTTCGGTTCTCGCGCAACAGACGAGCTCCTTCAGCCAAGTGCTGACAGCCTCCACGTCGGACGTCAGCGACAAACGAAGGCGAGGAAAACTCTTGTCGGAGTTCGCGTGGGCAGCTTCTGCGGTCGAGAGACTATTCTCTCTCGACCTCGTGTGCAATGCCTCGCCGTGGGTCTGCTAGCGTGTGCAGTTCTTACTGGTGAGCCAATTATTCTACTAGATTTCGAATTTCAGGAAGTTCTGTTTTGTGGGACACCACGTCAGCCAAACTGTTCAAACTTTCGTATGTTGTACAACATGACTCAACTGTTACCAGATAAAAAGAATACTAACACAAGGGATTTTTTTAAACCACATTTCTTCTAATAACCATTTTAAAGCACTGCTTAACATTTACCATTATCAGAATAAAATAACTTAGACTTTAAAATGTTACGAAACAATAATTTTATCATTTAAAATAGAACACTTCGACAAATTACTTAACTAAACAGTTATTTGGCGTGTAGTGCGCTTTCGTTTATTTTTAATAAGGCATCTTGTATGCTTATTTAACATTTAAAGTAGGCGAAACTGACATGGCGTTGACTTGAAAATGTGTAAGCTTCGAATGTGACAAAATTAAAAACGGAGAGGGCAAAAACAAGTAATTTATTTCGCAAGCAAAATCGGTCGCGTGACAATGTCGTTAACAGAAAGGGCCATTTGCAGTACGGATTATGTATTATTTTTACAGTAATGTGTGTAAGCCAACAGCAATAAGGTATTATGTTTTAATATATTCCGAGTTGAGGGCGTGCATATCAATACAATCGCACAAATATCTGCCTCAAACAGCATTGAAAAAAATATGAGGATAAAATTCATCGCACGGAATTGAACTTGCGGTCTCTTGAATGTAGGTAATATATGCTATCGCACCAAACAATACGCTCGTTTTTTTGACAACCACTTGTGTATTTTTGTCTCGACGCAACTGNTAATATATGCTATCGCACCAAACAATACGCTCGTTTTTTTGACAACCACTTGTGTATTTTTGTCTCGACGCAACTGCGATTGAATATTTTGAATGTCTTCGGTTATCTTAGGTTTGTGTATCGTGTGGCCTGGTTTACATGCACCTAACTCCGGCACGGCAACGTATCGCTTCGACGTACTTTCCCCTCGACGGCAGAGATTTTACCTCGTTTCCTCCTCTCGTCCCTTTCAGGGCATTCTAAAGTGAAACTCAGTCAGGTTGGATGTTTCTCAGATCCCTGAGTGTTTTCTTCTTTCAGGCAGAGAATTTATACTGTAGATCCTCCCGCTGCACACGCAAATTAAGAGAGTGGATCACATGCCACTAAACTCGGTTATGCAGTCGGGGTCAGGTTTAGAAAAATTACACGGACAGTATCGTACGTGGCTCATTGCTGGTCAAACAGTTAAAGAGATGAAATGTTAATAAAATGCCTTAATATTTTGTTTTATAATATGACTTAAGTGTATAAAACTGCATTGATGATGTTGTATGATATACGCATTGTGCACAAGTTAACGTTTTCATAGGACCAAACTTTCGTTGTTGACAAGAAACTTTGTCGTTTTGTCCCCCGTCGTGATGGCCGAAAAATTTTTAATCATTCGAAAACGAACGCATTCCGCACAATTAGGCCTGCTGTGATTTACACTCTTAACATAGCCTTTTGTTTAAATTCTATGCGGCGATGAATTGAAATTTAAATCGTCACAGATGTAGGCCTAACACATTTCAGCAACTCTCAAATATTGTAAATTACATATTAAATAAAACATTACTTTCCATAATAGGAATTTTTCCTACTTTTTTTTCTGCCTACCGCGTGTTAGTATTAATATAAATTTTAAGACTGAAGCTGTGGTCCTTTATCTGTGTGTGTATAGCTCGAGATCAACGCATTTTAAAATAGACTACAATTTTGCGCCATGTTGAAGTGCCTGTGACGTCAGTATACATGTCGGACTTTGTCGTTTACGTGCAAATGCCTTGCCGGGTAACGTGTGAATTTGGAATTTTTATTTTATTTTGTTGTTTCGAAGGATTTTAATGTTATTGCTGTGTCATCTAACACCAGCAAGTGTTGCATAGTTCCACTAAGTGAAAATACAACGAAACTTACTCCTGATAGAGTAGTCAGCCTAGCAAAACGCAGTCTATTAATTGTACTGCGTAAGAGTTCGTCTAGTTTTAAACTACTTTCCAGTGTATTCACTAAATCTGAAAATAAATCCTACCTGGAAAATCTACCCCCCCCCCTCCCTTTTTTTATGAAGAAAAAAAACGCTGGCTCTGCCTTGGAAGTTGAAGAGATAAGTACCTTTATGATGTTCATTCTGCTATAATCCAGCTTTAATACCTGTAAATCATTTTATTTGTGTTTAATAACTAGGTGAATCTGATTTTACTCGAAAAGAGTTTTACGCAGTCTATCTAGACTTCGGAATTTCTTTTTTTTTTTTATTACAAAATCAATGAATGTGCAAAAATTATTATTATAACATTTGAAATCTGTTATTATGTTAAACAGTGGAATTTAGTTAAAATTTATATATACATATATTATTTTATTTAAATATTTGGGCAATACTATTTGGCAAATTTACGGATATTGTAGCCTATGTCGCAAAAATTTCCCACGAACTTGGCAAATTTTAAATAGAAGAGTATACACTGTTTCAACTATTTCTTTGTGTGATAGATATCAGTATTCAAATAATTTTTAAATACAACCTCATTAAAATGTATTAAGCAGTCATACTCTGTTCTCGAATTCTTTTTTCGGTAATTTTAAATTGCCAGGCCTTTTCATACCCCCGCACATATGACCGGCGCAGCGAGTGGATCGACAGCTCCGGGCACCGTCCTGGCGGCCTGCGCTTCAAAAACCACTCGGAAGTTCGCACGTAGTGCACTCAAGGTTACCTCCCATTTTTCTGAATCCCCGCTAAATTTATACTTTTAGGATATTCCTCCGCCTCGTGCAAACAAAGCTAGATGACGAGACACAAAACACCGCATTCATTTGCATTTAATTTCATTATATTTTGCAGGAAAACTGTTTCTTACTGGGCATTGCCAACGCAACCATTATCTCCCTTTTTTGTTTGTATTAATTATGAATGAAATATTGTAATTTACAAACACAATGTAATTAAAATTTTTATTTAACCAGAACTAAGGTACATTTGTGTAAACAGGAGTATATAACGCTTGTGGTACATTGGTTGTTTCCTAAATATGTAAATACGTCATACGTGAGGTCATTTTTCAAAGTATGACTAAAAAATAATTCGTACACATCGAATAGATCATAGATGTGCACAGAGCTGATAGCGACTTTCTCAGACGCCCACCCACCGTAGCATCATAATATATTTTTTAGCCTTGAGAAAGAAACGTTTTGCCGAGAACTTAAATCATCAGGATTAGGAAACATTAATTTATATATTTCGTTTAGCAATTTAAATTTTGAATTAATAGTTTATGCTGAATAAGAAAAGGTTTCCTCTAGCTTGTAATAGAAGTATAGGTTTTCTTAGTTTTCGTTAAACTCTGAAACATATGAAGGCGATGTTTTCCTTCCCATTTTGTTTTAATTTGTATCTCTTCATAACCTACTGTTAACATTTAATATTAAAATTTTAACATTAATACATAGAGATCTACTGTACGAAATTTCTTAAACCAGAATGAACTAACTACAGACTGTATTTTCTAGTGAAATAATCTCTATTACTGTTTACAGGTGCAACAAAAACATGGGCAAAATATTGTGAGCTTGACAATATCTTAAGCTGCGGCATATGCCTCGACAGCGATATACTTATCAAATATTTGATAAGAAAAGTAAGCTGTGATGAAACAAAAGTAAATCAAAGATTGAATGAGTATTAACCCTATTCAAAACATGTGTATCGTTGATGTATATAAAGTATTTAGTTAATTTGAGTAAAGTAGCCAATATTTTTTTACCTAAGTTTTTCAAAATCAAACGCAGTAACACATCTAAGCACATGAAATTTTAATGATTTGTCATAAATACTATTAATTTCCGACATTATTTGCCTTGTCTGGAAATTTTCTACATCGCAATTTACGCCTTTTTGTAGCATTCAGACAAGTATATTGCAATAAGTAATAAAAATATTAAAGTTTGTTTAGTTTGTAAATAGTCCATTTTCTTCAGAATATCTACGAAAATAACGATTTCATTTATTTTTTAGAAGATATAATAATACTTTTCGGTAACGCTTCTGTATCTGGCCTACACGTGATGATAACTAGTTGGTGTTATTTAGTTACATTTTTTTAAATTGTCACAATTTTTGTTTGACAGTATAAACAATGACTTGTAACAAGTAATGTACAGATAAATGATTAATGTGTAGTGCATTTTCGAGTCCAGCCTATTTATGAATCCCTAACGAATTATTTTGTGTGTGGCCCAAGAAAATTGTTGTCTTTCTAAAGTTGGAATACTACTCAATATTTCAAAATAAATTACTAACAACTTCAAAAATACTTAGTTTCATGAATCTGCGTCAAATGAGAATTTCATTCTTAACACAAAAATGGGTTATTATATAAAAACACACATTACTATTTGGGGAAATCTCTTTCGCCTGGGTGTTATCTTCTGACGGTGAACTTCCTGGTTCGAGTCCTAGGTGATCCATGATTTGTGTGACGTCTCAACGTAATTAAGTGTACTGTGTAAGGCTTAAAAGAGGAGGGGATGTGTTTTTTGAGTGAAGAGATTTGGGCTGCTCTTAACACAGAGGTCTTAAGAGCCGATGAGGATGAAGCTTGTTGAGTATGGAGCGGCGCCGGAATGAAGGGGCGGGGAAACGGGAGATCCCAGAGAAAACCCGCCAACCAGCGTCATATTCAGGCACGATTCCCACATGTGAAAATCCGGAAACGACAAGACCGGGAATTGAACCCGGTTCATCTAGGTGGGAGGAGAGTAGTCTAACCACTACACCACCGTTGGCCCCAGGAGAGGATGGAACCAGTACAATTCTGACTTCGTAATTTACCTTTAATGGTAAGGTTCAGTGACTGGCCTTACCTTTGCATCACTGCGAATTGGACTTCAATCAATTTCAAAATTTACATAGTCTGTATTTCACAAATATTTCACGAATTTGAATAACGTAATGGCAAATGTCATATTGTTAAATTTTCTTGTCATTTCAAAAGTTATTTTATCACCGATGTAATATTGCCATGTATTATNGCAAATGTCATATTGTTAAATTTTCTTGTCATTTCAAAAGTTATTTTATCACCGATGTAATATTGCCATGTATTATGTTCTATTAAATAAGTTTGAGTGCTCGAAATCTGTGCTTCAACTTTATTTGAAATACCTTTCTGAATAGAACTCACGCTAGGGTGCAAATGAAAACCAATAACTTTTTAATGTGACCTCATTTATACGTATTCTTTCAGAAGCTGTTGAAATAAATAAGTGTAAGTTAATATTCCGCTCAGGTGCAACATCAATTAATGTCTGCTATTTAGTTGCAAATTAATTTAGTTTTCTTTTTCGCTAAGGATGGTAATGATAATTTTATATCTAGTCTACAGATTTCTCGNAGTTGCAAATTAATTTAGTTTTCTTTTTCGCTAAGGATGGTAATGATAATTTTATATCTAGTCTACAGATTTCTCATTTCTCTTTCCCTTTTAATTTCGTGCGCGTTTTAATTTGTTTCCATGGTATAAGAATCCTAAGATATTATTAGATTNTTTCTCTTTCCCTTTTAATTTCGTGCGCGTTTTAATTTGTTTCCATGGTATAAGAATCCTAAGATATTATTAGATTTGAAAGACAATCATTTCTCAGCATTTTGTTTTATTAATAATACGGCAACTTGAAATGAAGTTGTAGTTTTTATGATTATTTCTTCTCCAAGAGCACGCTTGGCGTGTTAGCGTGGGCCATTACACTAACTTATGCCAATGTTTAAAATCAGTATAGGTACTACACGAAAACATAATTCGAAATTTTTTTATTTCAAATTATGTTGAAAATTTTCAATGTGAAACACATTTAATGCTCACAAAAGTCATGAGCGGCTGAACAGTATTTTGTATGCCTACCTGATTCTCAGAATCGAAAAACTCACTAACACTGTACTCGCTGTGAATGTTAGTTTGTAGTTCTCCCGTGTTTTATTATTTTTGACAGTTTCTTAGTCATGATATTAAAAAACTAATGCGTATGATTTTTTCTCATTGCAGAAACGCTGAGTATTCGGCAAGTGGAGCCAACGAATACCTGCTGATGCCGGGTATCGTTCCTCCGAGGAAGGCAATCATGCTGTGCCAGACGGACGACACCGACGCCGGCGCTTGCCAGCTGTCCGAGGATCTGCAGCGGTGCCTCATCGTCGCCATGATCTACGGCGACGAGAGGAAGTTCCGAGAGCGACTGTCGGGCAGCGTCGTCCCCGACAAGTTCCGCGCCCACCACTGCGTCGCGACGGCGTGCTGGCGCGACCGGTACGCCAAGTTCGTGAAGATACTCGTGGAGGCGGGTCTCGACCAGAACGCCAGGATACCGAACCCCGTGATCCTGGAGACGTTCCCCGTCTGGCTGGACGTGTACGAGCAGCACGTGAAGGTGGCCATCGAGGACGACGTGAGCCGTTGCCGAGGCAGGACCGCCGTCCACCTCGCCGCTGGTGCGGGGAACGCCCAGGTCCTCCAGCAGCTGCTCTCCGTGGACGGCACCGACTGCGACGCCAAAGATTCCCAGGGGGAGACGCCGCTGCACTACTCCACGTGCGCGAGGTACCACGTGGCGAAGAGCGGGCAGGAGCAGTACGCCCGGTGCGTCTCCCTCATCCTGCAGAGGAAGGACATCGAGGTGAACGCCCGAAACACCCACGGTTGGACGGCCACGCACTTGGCAGCACTGCGCGGCAACACCTGCGTCCTCAGTACGCTTCTCGCCGACGATCGCGTCGACGTCACTCTCAAAGACGTGAACGACAGGACCTTGCTCCACCTGTTGTCGCTGTACCAGGAAATCCCGGACAAAAGCATCGAATACATGGAAGCCAGTCTTGCCTTGATCTTGAACGAGAGCGTGACGGATATAAATTCCACCGACCGTGATGGAAACACGGCGCTTCATCTGGCAGCAAAGTCGGCGAACATGCTTATACTTAGAACTCTAGCGAAGCGGCGCGGCACCAACATGATGAAACTGAATGGCAACAACAGGAATTTGCTGCATTGTGCTGCGGAAAGTAGGGTCAAGGATCCCGAAAGAATTAAAACCTGTCTGGACTTTCTTCTCGACTGGCAGGACAGCAAAACCTTCGACAAGCTGGAAGTGAATCATCGAGACGTTTGGGGCTACACTCCAGTCCACGTGAGCATTATTAGAAAAAATCGCATGGCTGCACTCACGCTGATGAAAAGAGGGGCGTGTCTTTGCGAGAGAAGTGACGAGGACAGGAGAATCCTAGACGATATGTCGCCAGAAACACTCGAGGCATTTTTTGATTCTTGCTTGGAGCAATCGGGCGAGTCATACGACAAATCGTATAAAATTAAATTCAAATACAAATTCCTTCCACCGCGTGTTCACCCAAAGTCAAATAAATGCAGTGGGGGTGAGATGAACGTTATAAACTGCATCGCTGAGAAAAGACATTTAAGACATCTGCTCGCTCACCCACTCATAAGGAGTTTCCTTCACCTTAAGTACAAACGTTTGCGACTGCTAATTTATTTGAACATCATGGTTTACATACTTTTTGTGGCTTTTATTAATTCATATGTCAGCATGGAGGCATCTAGTAGGGTGAACAATAATACGAGGCAGAATTCCACCTCTGTTGACAGAACTCCGGAGAATTCTCATACGAAAGTCGCATTAAGAGCGGGAATAATTGTACTGATTGCTTGCTTATTCATTCGCGAGGTCATACAAATGGCTTTGCTGAATTGGAAATACTTAAACGGTGAGAATTTTTTGGAACTTTTGACCCTAACTCTTGCCGCTGTCGTATCCTGGAATCCGCACATTGCTACGCCTTGGCAGCGGTACGTCTGTGTGACTGTGGTGCTTCTGTCGTGGGTGGAACTGATCCTGCTGACCGGAAGGCTGCCAGTCTGGTGCGTGCAGTACGAAATGCTGAAGACGGTCCTGGCCACGTTGCTCATGTACCTGGTCTGGTTCCTCATCATCCTCGCCGGGTTCGCCATGTGCTTCCACGTTCTCTTCATCGTGGGCACGCCGGACAGCGACTTCTTCTCGCTGCCGTGGCTGTCGCTGGTCCGCACCATCGTCATGATGACGGGCGAGTTCGAGTTCACCGGCCTGCCGCTCGACAACCTGCCGTTCATGAGCGACTTCGTGTTCCTGAGCTTCGTGGTGCTCGTCTTCTTCGCCATGCTCAACCTCCTGAACGGCCTCGCCGTCAGCGACACGCAGCAGATCAGAGAGAAGGCCCTGCAGCTCAGCGTCATCTCCAGGGTCAAGCTCGTCGCGTTCATGGAGGAAGCTTTCTCCCGGCAGCTTCGGCTGCCTTTCGCCAGGCGGATAGGCGGCTTCTTCAGTCTCTTCGTGGACACGACCAGCGACGACGAACTTGTGCACGTCGTGCGGCCCAACCTGATTCTCGTCCCGGAGTACTGGCACGTTCGCCGCAGGATTCAGCACTTGGTTCTTAGTTTCCTCAATTCTGACATGGACATGGAAATCATAGAGGCAAGTAAGAAACGTCTGGATCTACAGCAAGGTGATGTTTGCTTGGAAACGACGCTGACTAAACTGCTCGAAGCCAAGTTTGGAGGCCAAGAAATATCTCGTCAAAATAGTAATAGTAATAGTAAAAACTGTTCAAGCTTCTGTGAAGGAGATATGAATGGTAATAATCAAGTATGCAAAATAGGTTCATTAAATGTGTAATTCTTAAAATCTAAAAAAATTAAATACTTACAACTAGAAAACCATAAAAAATTGGTGTAAAATGAACATTTTTTGTGAAGTGAAGGTGATAGATAACACACTTAGTTGACAAACGTGAACAACTATATTAGTGTGTTCTAGTAAAAAAAAAGTGTTTTCTGAAACTTTCCAGATGCAGTAGCTAATTAATGTGTGTTGATTCAAGTATATTTGCAGATATAATGGTACTCATGTTTGATTTATAACTAACCGTAGGTAAGAAAATGTTTACGTGTACTACTGGAGATAGTACATAACCAGCCAGCAAGCCACAATATAGTCATTTGTTGTTTTTGTTCAAATGACTCGAGGAAAATATCCCACACTAGGAATGGTATCGCTTATTTTTGCTACTCATAGTGAAAGTGGTATGGCTAAAAATTTGTTTCAATATTTGAGCCCATGGCATTAAATATGCATAGGACAATTTTATTGCAGTATGGATATTTTATAATTTTGTAATCACATCCGATGCAAAAGAAAAATACGTAAATTTTCTTAAAATTAAATTAATATAGATTTCTGACCTTGATTTGTAAGAAATCGCCATCTGCATTACATTTTCTTGTTTGCGTACGAAAATGCAAAATAGTTAGTTCGTAGGATTAAAAAACCTATTTCCAAGACCAAATTTTCTTCTTGACATAGTATACTTTAATTTCACAAAAATATTAAACTTTTATATAATTTACGTTGACAAGAAAATTTTACATGAATAGTATAAGCATTTTCAACTCCAAATGAGTGTTTGATCAAGTTTTATTGACGCAGATTACTGAACCAATGTACCGTGGAAAAATATATTCTATCCAGTACTTGTCACTGAACGGATCGTGAGTTAACATTTGTTAAATTTGTGTTACTCTGTAATATAATTATCTCTAACCAATTCAGTCAGTTTGTGTCGTCTGCAACGTTCGGTATAGGACAGAAAGCTGAATGACTTGCTAATATTTTCCTGAACACAGCAGTCTTTGTAGGTCCAAAAATCTTAACCACGAAATCCAAGCCGGGAGACTTGCGTCGTACCATCCTTTACTTTTATTAAGAATTTCTTAGCACGTGGTAACACGTTAAAGGCTCTGGCAGTGCTGGTGTTTGATGTGTTCTGATTTGCCACGTATTATCCATTGGTAATTCAGGGAATGTTTCTAGTACACGCCAGTCACAGTACCAGTTGCGACTGCTGTTAACGAAGTTTGTAAAATCACCGCTTGTGGCGGTAAATATGCTGCTTCGTTTAAATTTAGTAAATCACTTGGTAATGGATACCAACAGTTTGAATCCTCTTTGTAGCGAGTTTATGCTATAGAGTTTGGAGGCAAATGTATGCAAGGAAATCATTGCCATATTTATAATGTTAACTGTGGATGCATTTTGATAAAATAGTTGGGTGAAATTCTGTTATTAATTTTATGATATAGTATGGATCATGTTAGTGGTTTACATAATTTTTTTGTGATAGTTACAGTATTTATAATGTTCCATTTTTTTTTTAATCTAACTAAAAAATTTGATTCAGATAAAACGAGGTATGATTATCGGTAGAAGTGTAGAACAGACTTGCTATAATAGTCTTCTGCGCATGGTTATTGGTAAAATCTTTCAAAACATGTTCTGATTGGCTGTTGGTGGTGGTCGTGTAGTTATAGTTGTGTTCGACAGCTATCCTGGAACTCGACCAACCGTTAGTCATTCACCGCGACTATTAGTATTTGGTGACGTGAAGAAAGGAATAGCCAATTCAAGCCATTGAAACACCTGCTTCGTCATCTCCACTTTTCATTCTACTAGGGATTTACCTCTGCTAGCTTGGTTTCTTTTGGGAATATTTTCCATTTCGAAAATTTGCCGTATTACGCTGCTTCCAAGTTTCGTCGCGAAAACTCGAAATTTCTGCAATAAGATAAACGAGTGGTCGCGTATATTATCCGAAAACGACAACCAAATCACAAGTACAGTTATTTCCCGAACAGAAAAGAGTGGTTAATTCGTAATGATTACACTTTTCGTCTTTTAAAGACATCGGTAGACACAATTTCATAATAAACAAATTAGGAGAGGTTCGCATGGGCGTTGGGACTATTTATAGGTAATTAAAAATAAATAGTAAATATTACCCCGTATTGTGATTTTTTTTATTTTTCTTCTGAACAGAGTTAGCTAGACACGCATTATTGCACGAAATAAGATTTAATAATTAAAATAAGTTGACTTCCACAAACGATCGCTTAGTATAAACGTAATCGTAACGGTTTGTCTGTTTTGGTGTAATTGATATAATTTGCGAGCAGTATATCTTATAGCCTCTCTCATAAATATTTTTCTTAAGTAATTTCGTTAAGAGCTCTTTTGTGAGAGCACAGTGATGAATGTGAGTTTCAACACTGCTTGGTTTGTGTACTAGATTATTAAAATTGGAGGTGTCAGGTTTTCCCCTTAAATTATTGATTAATATAAAAAAGTACTTTTCACAACAGTCTATTCAAAAACATGTTAGCGTGCGTAGAGTATAATATAGAAGATATTAGGGAAGGTTAATTATCTTGTAAATATTTATAAAACATAATTTAATTTTACAACGAAAATGTAAAGTTTTATTAAAACTATATAAATAGAAATATAAATGGAGTTTAACCGTTATAATAATTAGTTAGCAGCTATTATTTGATCATCCATGTTTCCTTAATTGGAATATTAATTTCTATTTTATCATTAACAGTGATATACCTCTATTTGGTTTCAATTAAATAAGGATAATTATATTATCATTCTTTAGGTCGAAACTAATTGCATTATTGCTTCTTATTTGAGAATAATTGATTACCAATACTTTTTGAATGCAAAACAAATGTAATTATTAACTATAGTCGCACTCACGCGCGTGCACACACACAACCTCTCTCTCGTAATCTCTGTCTCTATCTCATACTCACCAACGCATTCACAAAAAGGTGATCCCAAACTTTTCTTTTCTAAAGAAAATAATTTTATAAATGAAGCAAAGTAGCTCAATAAAGACGACAGAGTAGCGAGAATGAAATTAACTAGGCCGCAGTAGCCGTAAATACTTCCTTCCTGGGATACAGTTAACCTGATATTTCTGTCAATTACCTACGATGAGTTGTTTTATTTCTCTCTTCTTTCTTCGTAAAGATTTTAGATATTAGGACAGTAGACAACGTGGGCAAATCTAACGTTCGCCATTCGCCACTGCTGAAAAAAGTTAAAGATAACCAACGAGTAAAGTAAGATATATGATTAGCTATCTCTCTTCGAATAAATATCTATATCTCCTGAACCAAAACGTATATAGAAATAAAATTAATTTACTTTCAAAACATAACAGGCATCCATCATTTTAAAAGCTATATTTGAGCAAACCTGTTCTGATATTTTAAAAAGCACGGTTAGGTCTGCTGACAGCCAAAATTTCTATTGATGAGCTCTGTAAATTGAACAGAAACTAAATAAGTTATAGTATATACAGTATTTTTCACATGCATTTTATGGCTGTATTTTAAGTATTAACACGATGAAGTCCGTAATCCGTATTTTTGGTATTGACATGAATATGTTTTATGTCTAGGTGCTCGCATACATTGATTGACACATTGTGTTTTTGGAGAATAAAAGCAAGGAAACGCTAATTGCATCATCGCATCACTGGCATATGATTTAAAAATATTATTTCGCCTCTTAACAAATTGCAATGTNGAAACGCTAATTGCATCATCGCATCACTGGCATATGATTTAAAAATATTATTTCGCCTCTTAACAAATTGCAATGTAGTGGCATGTGATGTTTCCATTGTTAAATGCATCACTTGGAAAATAAATACGTGATCACATTATTTTAAAAGTGAAAAGTCCGTAGCAAAGTTAAATTAAACCGTTTAAGTTTCGCCTGTTTTTGGTATATACATTCGAAAAACTAGTAATCTGAAATTTTATTTTATACGTTTAAAGCATTTTATAAATGAAAGCAATGTGCAAGTTGCCTAAATTATGTGTTGTTTTCGTAGGAAAACACAATGCGAACCTGTTTACAAGGTTCATTTAAAAAGTGGTATTTGAAACCATTTTTCAAGTAAAAAGACGTCTTAACAGTAGTGGTACAAGGGAAATACATATGTCTACTTTAAGCTACGTTTCCTTAATGCGTAAAGCAAAAAACAAGCCAGAGTTACACTACCACACACAAAATGANTGTCTACTTTAAGCTACGTTTCCTTAATGCGTAAAGCAAAAAACAAGCCAGAGTTACACTACCACACACAAAATGAAACGTGTTCTTCCTGCAGGAAACGTGAGGTTTACAAACAAACCCGCTATGCTAATAAATACTCATAAACTAACGGCATAGAACTTCTGGTAGAAAAATTGAAAANGTTTACAAACAAACCCGCTATGCTAATAAATACTCATAAACTAACGGCATAGAACTTCTGGTAGAAAAATTGAAAATGTATTCTGCATTGCCACACAGCTTCCGAGTATTTTTGAATAATTTATCATTTGAAATAATCCCAAATTTAATTTTAAATCTTCCGATCTGAATTTTAAATAACTACAGAAGGAGACAAATAAATGGGACTTAGTACTGGTGAATGATGATTGCTTCTGGCAATACTCTAAATACTTTGCGTTCCAAACAAACTGACCGTATTTTATATATTTAAATGGCATTCAGCTCAAACATGTGATTCTAGATTTATAATTTAAATTAAGTTGTAAGTAATGAATAGTAGGTAACTTTAAAATGTAGTAATATGTGACATGAGTGATTTNTAGGTAACTTTAAAATGTAGTAATATGTGACATGAGTGATTTTTTTTTTGTGAATATGCCTATTAGCGTCACACGTTCTCTGTAGTTATGCATATTGCTTAATTTTTAATGTTACTCTTTATCTCAGGGACATGTCCGTGCCGTTTGCGTTATTTAATATGCGAGATATACTACAGCAACGAACAAGGTCCAAATACTCATTGCATGTTGTTTAGACAAATGTATTGTATATATAATCATGTTATTGTTTTGTTAAGACTGTAACCAGCTAATGTGTTGTATACATCAAATAATTTTAAACCAATAAAAAGTATTTTTTATAATTTTATATATGTTTTTTCCCCCCGTTTCTTCCCAGAGAAGTTGGTGTACTATATTTGGTTATTCAGTAGTTAGTGTACGGTTAATTAAACACTTTCTAAAACTGGGGTTTCGTTTCTTTTTATGTTGCACTCTTCCACCCGTGTAAAAATGAACGTTGCAATGGGACTGTGTGTGTAGTATTTATGCGTNTTCTTTTTATGTTGCACTCTTCCACCCGTGTAAAAATGAACGTTGCAATGGGACTGTGTGTGTAGTATTTATGCGTTCACCAAGAGACGGCACGAAACTATAAGATACTTAGGCCTATATATGTAATACGAAATCGTAAAATAATGTGTGTAAAAGAAATAACTTGTTTAGGTTATCTACAAATCCTAATTTTTGTACAGAACTACTTTTTCTAAAAACATATTTCGCTGCCATTACTACAGTCACTATTCTAATAAGTGTAAATATTTAAATACGCGCAGATATACAAGGGGGNCATATTTCGCTGCCATTACTACAGTCACTATTCTAATAAGTGTAAATATTTAAATACGCGCAGATATACAAGGGGAATTTTTAATAATTTGAGTTCAAAAGTGTAAAACTAACAGTAACACATCGTAAGACGAGATTGTGAGGTGAANGGGGAATTTTTAATAATTTGAGTTCAAAAGTGTAAAACTAACAGTAACACATCGTAAGACGAGATTGTGAGGTGAATTCCAGCTGTCTAAAAAAACGCAGGAGCCTTGAGTCTGAAGCTCTCCTCCCACCAGGGCGAACCGGGTTCAATCCCTGGCCGAGTCATCCCGGATTTTCGCAAGTCGGAATAGTGCTGGGCGATGCCTCTGGTCGGCAGGTTTTCTTGGGGGATCTCCCGNTCATCCCGGATTTTCGCAAGTCGGAATAGTGCTGGGCGATGCCTCTGGTCGGCAGGTTTTCTTGGGGGATCTCCCGTTTCCCCCGCCCCTCCCATTCCGGCGCTGCTCCATTATCACCTCATTTCACCCCTCATCGATTTTCAAGATCTCATTGTTCAGAGCCGCCCAAATCTCTCAACTCCTTGCAACTGAAAGAAAAATGAAAGGACAAAAAACAAATGCAGGCGGGAATGCAACAAGGGGCCAGCACATAAGTATGAAAGAGTCTTGGGTCATCACGTGATCAAAGGGAGGGCCGGGAATTATACCTGGCGTAAAAAGAACCGTTCACTGAATTGAACATTAAAGACCAGAAAACAGACTGTCAACATGGTAACTTATATCTTAAAATTTATATTTATTCATTGATGGTTACAAATGCCACAACTTTATGACAGCGCCATAATCAAGCGCCTTCTTTGCATCCTTAATTTCGTTTACTTCCTTTTACAAATATGTGCCTTACCAAGGAGTTTTTACCGAAAATTCCTCTCACCATAAACAGGCAACACATCTCGTCACAAAGTTAGTCTGGCCTCTTAAAATATTACACAAGGTCAAATAAATTGTTTAAAATGTGTATAACGCCCTTAATTAAACGGTGGTAAATAATAATCCTCAATACAGGGAAAAACTGAGAAAATTAAAAGGAAAATGAACATAAACCTATTAAAAAATGTTTTACATAAAAACTTTTTTATGTTTGAAAAATTTGTGTCCAGACAGGCAACTGACCACAAGGCACTAGCTCATATTTGAGAAGCCAAGGAAATTCGGGACCCAGATCGTGCTATTTCATGTTCCAAAGAAATTCGGTAATGAACTGCGTAAAAAAAGTGCCCAGTACTTAAATATACGCAATAGTGATCTTTTTTTATGTTTTCCACAGCAATCCGAAAATTGTTACAAAAAAAAAACAAGCATTTACTTGTTACGTGTTTCCTGCTTTCTAATGGAATTCCGGGTGCTTCTCTACTGCTGAAAGTGTCTCCGGTATGGTCTCGCATGTGTCTGGAAAATAGGCAGGGAATTATACTTGCCACGGTTGTTATAGAGAGAGAGAGAGAGAGAGAGAGAGAGAGAGAGAGAGAGAGAGAGAGACACGACGATAAATAAATAAAAGAGCGGTAAGTCTGAAGATTGAAGGAACTGTTATAACGAAGGCAAAGATCACTGGCTGAAGGTGAATTTCATATGACACCAGATCGAGAATGCTTTTTGTGATGGCACTCTCCCGCGTAGACCATGGCGGAGTCAGACCCTGTACGACGGACGACGAATAGATTTGACACAATGGGAAGATGAATGCCAACAGCAGCAGACGAGACACGCCACAGAAACCAAGCAAAGTTTTGCAAGGTTCTCAAAAAGAAAACATGCTGGTATTTTTCAGATACGAGGGACAGGAAAACATAAAGAGCTGGAAACCTACAAACATGGCAGCCACATGTGACAAATGAAAAATGGAGAAGAATCAGGTAGATTTAACCATCAGTAATAAGAATGAAATATATTCTCTACTTTTAGTAATAATTAAAAAATGTTTACAAATGTTTATAAGGTAACTAAAATTTCCAAAGTATAATAAAAAAATATAGGCCTAATAATAAATTGCATAATAAAAGGAAAGAGAAACATAAAAACGAAAAAAAGAGCTACCAATACATTCATGATTTCGAAGAATGTAATAGTATAGTATAGTCCATTCACCGTAACTTCCAACTTTTCTGAAGCCTTGCTAAACTTCTACTTCCAGAATATTCCTCCGCCTTGGGCAAACAACGCTTAACTGAGTCTACAAAATTACATCGAAGGTACAACGCATCGCATTCGTGCTAACTCAGCGTAATGATATTCTGCATAAGAACTGTTTCTTACTAGGCAGTCATTACCAACGTACCTATTATTTTTTCTGTTTTCATTTATATTAATTATAAATGAAATATTGTAATCTATATAGGTTTAATTCAACCAAAAATGTCTATGTTAAGAGAAGTAAGAAACGCCTATGATACATGGGATATTTATGAAACAACCCAACATTGTGCGATTTCTCAAAAGTTTGATTCAAAAAGCGTGAAGAAATTGCGAATAGTCGCTGTACACCATTTTCAAACACTCGCAGTTTATTAGTGTTACAGTTCTCATGTCTCAGCAAGCACGGACATTGCCGCCTCGAATATTAAATCACTAAAACGGAGGGTAGCATTAGATGATTTCGCATTCATTGTGATCCTCGTTTCATTACCAAGAAAGCAGTTGCGGTAGTTTTCATTACAGCGACAGATGGTACGCACAGGCTTTCAGGCATTGGAAAAACACAATTTCCCTCAACTTTCTCTCATGCTTCCGTGACTGTGATGGGAAGACAGAAAGGTGAAGCCGTGCGCATGTACTTCCCACCACCCCCCTTCACAAACCCTGACTCGTATCTCATGACGTCAACTCGGCTGTGCGTGTGGGTAGACGCGGCCGCAAAACAACAGCAATCAGGCTGGGAAACACATTAAGGGTTTNGTCAACTCGGCTGTGCGTGTGGGTAGACGCGGCCGCAAAACAACAGCAATCAGGCTGGGAAACACATTAAGGGTTTCCGCAGCCAGTGGGCTCATTATGAAATCCTACCGAATATTGCGGTATAGTCTGTTCGCAATTTCGTCACACTTGTTTAATCAAACCTACGAAAAAAATCACCCCGCACGTGACATGTGTGATTATTTAATAAATATACCGTGCAACAGAAGCGTTTTGTACTGCTGTTAATATAAAAGTACCATATTTGTGTTAAATTTAACTTTTACCTATATTATTCTATAAATTGAAATATATACATTTTATTAATATGGAAGGAAACTGTGAGCAAAATGGTTTGTTGGTAATGTCTAGTAAGAAATAGTTCTTGTGCAAAAATATTATTACACTGGGTGCGCTAGAATTCGGTTCGTTGTCCCTTTGGCGTAATTTTCTACACTTGGTTAAGCTTTGTTTACACGAGACGGGGGAATATCCTTGAAGTAGAACTTTAGCAGGGCTCCAGAAAAGTTTGAAGTGACCGTGAATGGACTAAACGCACAGAGTGCTAACCATAGACTAAAGGTAATGTTGACCGCTTATTCGTCTTCTGCGCATGTGCGCAAATTGACCTACCCCAAAGGAACAGCTGTCAAAATCGCTCGGTCACCAGTGGTAAAAGTTTGTGTGTATGTCTTAATTTTCAAAAGACTGGCATTTTTATATGAATAAAACACTTTCAACAATTTGTATTTCATCTTACTGCATTGCAAATTGGTTAGAGGAAGTATTCAAACACCTCAAAGCAATTGTTTACTATACAGCGTTCTAACCTCAAATCCAATCCACGCCATTTTTGCTGGACGTGTTGGCAGAAAAGCAGTTAAATGTTGGGACACGGAGATTGGTTGTGCGCAACCTACGAGATCGGTCTACATCAGGGGTGCTCAGACTCGTACCATCAGCGATAGACAAAAAAAGTAAGGGGATAGAACTGAGCTCTAACATGACAGATGGTAAGCCTGTCGCTGTTACGACCTATGTATGATTTTTTTTTTGTTAAGCCCCGGCCACACTCGCGTGTTACTATGCCGAATACAACTTTGATCAGGTTATGTTTACATTTTGTAAATCATTGCCGCCATTTTTCGAAGAGAGCGCGACCTAGCGAGAATATTCATAACGATTAGCGCTCCAGGCGACGGATAAAATTGTTGTTTGATTTTACCAAACTTGCAAACTTGCCAAAACGGAATAAAACTCACAAGGCGGTTTCTTAATCCAGAAAGCCATTCTTTACAAACAATGGGAGCAAACAATACTAAGCCGCGCCGACAAATCCGGCGGTGCGCAGCGTTCTTTTCGGCGTGACTTTACATTTTATTATTACGTATCGCAGTGTCGCCGTACGAGTGACCGACGGAAGGCGCTTATTTTTAATTTCATGAGGAAATGTGGACATATGTCCGCGATCACCTTTTAAAGCTCTCGCGATCGACCGGTCGATCGCGATCGACCGTTTCAGCATCCCTGGTCTGCATCATCTTTAGTCTATGGTGGTAACGAAACACGTACCGCAAGTAGCATGGAGGTAGGAATAACAGGAGATGTCGTGCCATGACGTCATATAAGTTACATTTTCGTCCATCGCCATAGTGTGACAACCAAAACATTGAAAATGCTGAGACAGGTTTTTGTATTTAATGCATGTAAAATGTAGAAATTTTAAATCAAATGACTAATGAAGCTAAACTTCCAGGCTAAATATTAACATGCTACGATACAATAGTTTCATTTTAATAGTGACAGGTTAGGTTTCCAACGTTGTGGGTGTCGCAACATGGCGGACAGGCTTTATCATTTGATCATGAACATCCACAGACAAGGCCACCCCTTGGAAAGTAGTGGATACAAACCTATCTGCGGTGTGTGTTTCGTCATGTTTTTGTGGGCCTTCATCAAAGGAGCATATTGGATGAAGATCAGCGACGTCAAGAAGCAGGAAACCTAAACATTATAATGTTGGTAATAATTTCTGGTTATAAAATTGTACAGTATGAATTACTCGTTATAACTTGTACTTCCATTTTCAATCATTTTAACGAGGTTTATGCTTAAGAAAGATTACTTTACATAAATTTTGATCGTGCGATTTATGTGAAATTTAAATAATTTTGTTGTGTGGTAGTGGTGCCCCTGACGAATCCAAAGCAACGAGATTTTTCCTAACAAATACAAATACACCATCTACGTGTTTTCCTCCGTGTCAANTACAAACCTATCTGCGGTGTGTGTTTCGTCATGTTTTTGTGGGCCTTCATCAAAGGAGCATATTGGATGAAGATCTGCGACGTCAAGAAGCAGGAAACCTAAACATTATAATGTTGGTAATAATTTCTGGTTATAAAATTGTACAGTATGAATTACTCATTATAACTTGTACTTCCATTTTCAATCATTTTAACGAGGTTTATGCTTAAGAAAGATTACTTTACATAAATATTGATCGTGCGATTTATGTGAAATTTAAATAATTTTGTTGTGTGGTAGTGGTGGCCCTGACGAATCCAAAGCAACGAGATTTTTCCTAACAAATACAAATACACCATCTACGTGTTTTCCTCCGTGTCAAAATGGAATTCTTGCAACACTTGCAAAAGTCTACATCAAACATAGATATCAGCATTTTATGTCAAAAAGCTTAAGTTCTATTTTTATGCGCCAAGAGTTATAACTCACCGTAACGTGCCGTAGAAAGTACCATAATTTCCATGTAACACTTCTAAATCTTCCCAAATACATATTCGTCCCTTAGGCACACAAAGCGAGAAAGAAAGGCTAGGTCGCGATTGATAACACAAGGTAAATACAAAGCGAACGTAAAGCATGTACTAAACTGACTAGAAACTACAGATATTGTAATAGGCGTGTCTTCCCGAAATATTGGCCAGAGAGTATTTATTACAACCCTTCAAGTACAATTTTATCATGTATGCGAGTTTATGATAATCTGTGGTATAAAGGTCAACACGCAATTTAAATTACGGTACTACTGTAGTTTTAACATTATTTTCTCCATGTTAGAGTTATAAAGTAGTGTAGTGACTCTTAAATGAACAGCACTTAAAATCTAGTCTGCATCATAAAAACATAGCATATAGAAATCACATCGCCAACATGCATAAGAACAAATCTCTTAAATTATAATGTAACCTAAAAATACTGGTACAACTAATATTTTACGATTAATTAGGGGGGTGTGACACATTATACTATTTTATTATACTTTTTTTTTTTTGTTTGTCAGTTAGTTCAAATTAAATTACGTGCAGTGTTTACATTCAGCTCTCAACAGGCAATCATTATATTGGTGAATAGCGCACGACCATTGCGATGATGGCTGCAAAAAAAAAAACNTTCAGCTCTCAACAGGCAATCATTATATTGGTGAATAGCGCACGACCATTGCGATGATGGCTGCAAAAAAAAAAAACTTAGGTTCGTACTCAACGTCTTGCGATTATAGTCGATTCGCGGTTTCTACGCACTTTTTTGAAACGAACCTTTGAAAAATCCCCCCATGTATGGCGTGTTTGTCTGTTTCCCAAGTATGCTGTGCACAGTATCACACGCGTTTTATACTTCCGTCAACATAACAATGCCTTTATTTATAGTTAAATTGAAATGAAATACTATAATTATTAGATATAATATATGTTAATAAAGACAGGGATAAAATNTTTATTTATAGTTAAATTGAAATGAAATACTATAATTATTAGATATAATATATGTTAATAAAGACAGGGATAAAATAATTGCATCGCCTAGTAAGCAATAGTTCTTACGCAAAATATTAATCAACTGAGTGCGCAGAAATGGGGTGCGTCGTCCCTTTGGTGTAATTTTCTAGACTTAATATAGCCTTGTTTACATACAGCGGCGGAATATCCTGGAGGCAGAACTTAAGCAGGGCTTCATAAAAGTTGGAAGTAGCCATGGATGGACTATACCACCACTGCGACGTCGTCAAACACCGCCACATTTGCTGTGCAATAAGGAAACGTGAGACGTCCGTACTCAGCTTGCTGCAGACTCCGCTACACGCCGATAAAATCGCTTATCTACGAACCGAAAGTTGAGATGCGCGATGTTCGTAATCAGCCCACAGCAAGAAACTCTTCGCAAGCGACCGCAACATGTTGCGGTGCAGTCGAGTTTCGAAATGTTCGGCGCTGTTGAGTCCGTCAAGTATGTGCTAAGGTGTCCAGCTCTTCGGGAGAGATATAATGCAGAGTACATGGATAAGCAATGCAAAGTAAGATAACGTAATTGTTTACGTCGAAGCAATGTTTGAGAAACCCTTTACTCGGATCAGCACCTTCAAACGCAAAGATGTATTGTATCTTTGATAGCATCAATGCGCTAAGTTGACAACACAGACACAAAGTTCGACACTACACACTCGGCGGAAGCTCGACAACGAATACTGACGAAGCTGTGCGGGTGTGCGGTTTGACCGAGCGTGTGTGGNCTACACACTCGGCGGAAGCTCGACAACGAATACTGACGAAGCTGTGCGGGTGTGCGGTTTGACCGAGCGTGTGTGAGCCGGGAACAGGATATGCGGCCAAACCGCTGCATTTTCACAGTAGTGCATATTTAACAGAAGACCCGCTTACGATTTATTATTATTTTTGATAAAATAATATAGCCTATTAATAATTGCTTTATATTTTCCTCAAAATAATGTTAGATGTCAAATTTAAAATAATGTTTAGAAATTATTTTAAGTTTTTTTAATTAGTTTTTTATGTTTNCTACACACTCGGCGGAAGCTCGACAACGAATACTGACGAAGCTGTGCGGGTGTGCGGTTTGACCGAGCGTGTGTGGGCCGGGAACAGGATATGCGGCCAAACCGCTGCATTTTCACAGTAGTGCATATTTAACAGAAGACCCGCTTACGATTTATTATTATTTTTGATAAAATAATATAGCCTATTAATAATTGCTTTATATTTTCCTAAAAATAATGTTAGATGTCAAATTTAAAATAATGTTTAGAAATTATTTTAAGTTTTTTTAATTAGTTTTTTATGTTTGAAGAAGATTTTAAACCCTTAACTTTAAGAAATATAAATTCATTTTCTTTAATTTGTATAAAATAAAAAAATTTGTCACCAGACTTAGACAAAACGAGAGTTGTACACTTAGGTATAGAAAACGCACCATTTCATTGCTATAAATATATAAAAAAAGTTTTCAGATTATAAAATGAAATAAATTTTAGATTTGTTATCTCGAAAACTGTTTACATTTTTTATTATTCTAAAATTGGCAATGATAAAATAGAACATTTAATTTATAACTAAATTTATAATTAAATGAAAGAAAATGTATATTCTTTAATCATTACAAAAAAAATTAATTTAAAAAACAAATTTCAAGATTGAAGAAAGTTATTTATTTTTATAAAACACATATGAAATAAATTTAGATTTACCGACATCTATAGAAATTTGAATTGTCTTTTTCATAAAACAACATTTCAAATATTTAGCGAATTTATTTAATTTAAAAATGTTATATATTGCAGTGTATGAAGGTAGTAATGTTTCGAATGTTAATTTACCCTAAAATTATTCAACTACAATAAATGTTTTCGAAAATTTATGAACTTAAAGCAATATTACATACAGGATGGTTTTTTTTAAATACGGGGACAAACACACTATCAAAAGTGTGTCCCAGTGGCGGTACACCCGTTCAAGTTGGAGCCGGAAGACTACGCAATTGTACATTCAACAAAAAGTCTTTACTATGAAACCGGTAGCCTATGAATAACGAGTTAATGGGGAAAGATCTACTGTTTATTTGAAATCTGTCACCACCAGTAAAATACGCCGTGATAAAAATATGGGTTTCAACCCTAATTTTGCAGAACCCAGAGTGTCGCCGACAGTTGATCACTTTCCGAGTGGCGGATTATTGAGTACCCTGTTACAATATAAAAATGCCTGGTACACCATTGCCCCGATATCAAACAATTCCGAGGAATGAATGAATTACCAAATACCTTGGCCGCGTACTTGGGCAACACACACTACACCTGCGGTGATTGTAAGTCGTGTGGCGAACTACACTAAGAGAGGAACACAAATGGCCATGCCGGTGGAATGAACAATGTTGTTAACGGTGGTAAGAGTGGATGGTATTCAGAAGTAAACTCTCACCCAGTTACATCCCTTTCATCTATAATAATTTCATCAGGATTATTTTTAAAACATCCCATTTTCCCTTTTAATTTTTTTTTTAAATAACTAAATAATTGTTATCCTAAACGAACCTGTTTTGATGGAATCAAACTTTTAGAACCAACATACAATTTATCCAAATTTAACTAATCCGTTTCATAAACAAACTTAACCATTAAATTAGTTTTTCCACAGTTGCTTGGACCAACAATAATTGCTCGAATATTATCTGGTAACTCTCCAATCTCCTTTTTATTTTTGTATTTTCTTCATTATTTAAAACACTTAACACCCCAATCAACAATCATTAAATACATAATTTTATATACGTAAACATTTTATTGATTTAATTCGATTCCATACAACCTATTTGACATCAATTATAAATAATAATACTTTCCAAGTTGTTTATCAAAACAAAATAAAATTGTTTTATTTCGAGGGGTTAATATAATATTGATTTATAAGAAAAGCTATAAATTTTATATGAAACAGATAATATTATTCTATAGGATGTACACGGTTATTTGAGCGCTTTTGAAATCAACATTTGAAAAAAGTCACTGCCCCTACCTGCATATAATTTTACGGGCACGTTAACTGGTATGTGACCAGTAAAGTTGGTAACAACGGAGGTGATGTAGTTCCATATCTCAACTTTTAATTCAAAGAGTTAGGTAAACATTTGTGAATATAGACATTAATTGTTTTATTTGGTTTTTTACTATTATAAGGGTAAAAATTAGCAAATTTTTAAAATTGTTAGTTTTTTTTAATAATTTGACAGTTTCACTTGACCGACGTGTGAATAAAGTGATGACGCCCACAGCAATGTTAATTTTACATATGAGGGGAGAATACACAATGTGCACACAAGTAGATGTTCAGTGGGGCTTTCAAAAGTGCTCACCTTAACGTGAACAGTCTTTAGAAACAAGTAATATAACAGATATAATAAACATCCACAATAAGTTCGATATAAAGGTGGATGATCGATTCTTCAGATATTTTAAAATTTGAAAGAGATAAAACAATTAGAAATTAATATGGTTAAAAAAATTCCGCATTTTCATTCCTTCGAAAATATACATGTTCGTTTAAATTAAGCCTATGGTAAAATAAAATCATAAAAAACTCTTACAAATTGATATTATTGCTAGTTTTGAAGCAAAAGCCATGTTTCGATTTAGTCATTCGATTTTTTACAAACCTTCATATCTACTATTTTATAAAATTAGTAATCAAAGGAATGATTACATAGTTTTACAACCAAGATATGAAAAGATAAATTTAATTGATTTCGATGGGGTTGATATTGAAATAATTTTTGATACGAAAAATATTGAATTTGATATAAATTTTTTATATATAAATATAAGCAGAAAAATAAGAAGCTAAATAACTAATGAGCTGACTTTCCTCTACTAAGGCGCAAATATTTTTTAATGAAGTTCTTAAAAGCTTAAATTGTAGGTAGGCATATAAGTCTCGTTGGCGGCATTGCCGTTAGAGATGAAACCAAACACATGCAACAGTAGCGAGGCAATTACAAATACACACATACCCTAACCGTACTCGGTCCCAGTAAACTTCGTACCATAAGCTACTGTGCAATCAACTGCTTTAAGGAGGTCAAATTAGGAGCATCAACTTCGGATGTAATGAGTTAAATGTTTTGAATGACACGATTTACTAACCTGAAATATTTAAAGGACAGTCATTTTTAAAATTAGTGTGACACACTCAAAACATACCAATATACATGGCCTGCCATAGAGCCACTCATTTGCCGAATTTGGTGGGAATCTGTTGTCTATAAAATGTATATAATTCACTTAATTTTTGTATTGGTTTATTAGATTGAAATGTTTTTTTTTTCAGTAATATTTAGAGAATAAAAATTTTACGAAAATCCATTATAAATTAAACATATGTTTTTATCTACATCAAGGAAGTCCATTTTTAAATTATTTGAAACGTTATACTGTTTTCGAGATGATAAACTTTTATTGATTTCATATTCGTTATTTAAAAAATTTGTTAATTGGGTACGGCAATAAAATTATAAATTTAAAATATTTAAATTTTTATGTGTACCACTCTCATTTTATCAGATTTTAGTGTAATTTTTTTATTTTACTTGTCTAAAATACGTAAAAAATTTTAAAACCATGTTTTAATGTTTTGCGTAGCTGATTTTTTTTTATTATTTGTATTATTGTTATTCATATTTTAAATAATTTTTAAAATGTTTTTAAATTTAAAATTTAGCAACTGTTGAGGAAAATGTCACGTTATTAGAACTATAATTTTATTAAACAAAAGATATCGTAAGTGAGTGAACTCTGTCAAATTTATTACTTTTCACGTAGCCTAAGGAAACTGGAATTAAAAATCCGCTCCAGTACTGACAATGAACCCTCATGTTTGCAGTTTGGCGGGCACTGCTGTAGTGTGCGGGATCAAGACTGTTCAACGACCGTCTGCTCCGCTCCGCCCCGTCTCCTCTATATTTAAGACGCTGTATCGCCCCTTATATGGAAATTATTCGTTTTAGTGTCATAAGAGAATAATCACGTGAAAATTTTTGCACCTGATTGTTAATAGGTGACAATGAATTAATGTATCACGTTTTGTGCTATGTTAATTGTTGCAGAACTATGCGTTAGTAGTTCGTATATTATGTCCTTCATGGTGGGTAGGGTAACTAGCTACGCTTCTATTGTCACATTTTTCAATAAATCCTCCTAAATTTGAACGCGGAAGAAATAAATAACTAGTCCAATGTGGCGGGTGCCGCGGGTTCTTCGCGCTGCTTACCAAGTTTGTTGCCACGGAGTTTAAATGGGGAATCAATGTTAAATAATTATCTTAATATTTCTAATTTTACTTGTTATGGCAGTTGTTCATGTCTATATCTTGTCGGCCACTAGTTTATCCTTTTCCGTCACTACCCTTTTTCACTTTCAATACCTTTCTAATATGTGTCGAAAGATGTTATTAAAATGTACACGTTATCTTTTCCTCCTTTTTTGTAGACTTCCTTTCGATTACTTCACATCCTGATTTTGTTACTTCCCGTCGCCTTTTTTTTCCTTACAGCGCTTCTTGTGTATACAACAGTTACACCTATAATTTCGTGGTGTTAGTATAATGCAATAACACCGTAAAAAATACAAAAGTTATCATCACCTTAGGAAATAATACAAGGAAAGTACAAAGAGGAGGAGGTCGCGAAAAAGGAACTATTAAAAAGAAAAGAATACCATTCTTCCCAGATACATGTGTATATATGAGCATTTGTACATGCACAAACGCACACATACATACTTAAAGAGAACATTTTCAAATGTAATACATAGGAATAAACGTTGACTACTTTATATCATTCCGAGCAGTGTGTGTATACAAGAAACAACATTTTATACTTTCAGTTGTCATAATATAGAAAACATTTTTGAACAAAACACCGGTTGTACATAAAGACACAAAGACGGTAAAGCCGTGAGGTCTTGAGCGATGAGACTCTTCGCAAGATCTAGAGGCGAGAAATCACCTAAATTCCGAAGTATAAACTGAAACACACGTCGTGAGATGTTTCACGTTGTATTTGTGCTAGAATGCATGGTTTCAACAACCTGCTGCAAGGTAGCTTTAAGAAACGACGTCACCAATGTTTCTGCATTATCAGGCAATGACTCGGTGGGCACGCCTCATTGCCTGCCTTTAATATCTTTTTCACTCCATCTACTGCGGCTCTCTGTTTACCCGTCAACATCGCCGCTCCTTTGCTGGCCTTGCAGAACGCGATCAATAGCCTGTCGTTACGCTCGTTTCGTGAAAGGAACTGTCATTGTACTTGATGCTCAAAAGCGTACTGGAACATACAAGGGGACCCTCGCGTGGAAAAAAAAATGAAGGCAGGAAAAAAAAGTAAATATTAAATCCGTTCAAAGTCTTCCGTATAGTGTACCCTGAAAGACTTCAGGAAACGCATAAAGCCTGTTTCATTCAAACTGCAACAATGTCTAACGGAAAGAGTGCAGAGCTGAACAGGCAATCATAACGCATTCCGTTTTCCACACAAGCTTCGCAAAAAAAATTTGAAATATTTCAGAATTTTTGGCGTGTGCAAACAGTGGACTTCGTCAATATTTCCCAGAGCTCCACGGCTTGGTTTTTATCTTATTACGTGTATAGTAATATTAATTATCAGCTTATACAATGGCATAATAGTTAAATTTGCTGCATTTATGTATTACATATAAATACTTTCATTATTTTCTTTCTACACATTTTTTAAAGCAAGGAAATAGTTAAAAAAAATTAATGGACATTTCATACGCATGATTCTGGTCACTGATACTGTAAATTCACGGGCTTTTTTTTTTACCTCAATTTACAGTTTCGCAATCCGCAATGACTGGAAAACGGAACTGAGCTCCGTAAATACGAAATATAGAACGTCTCCGTATTTCCGTAACTGCTTGTCTCGGGAACGAACAATGTCGAGTTTACACGAAGTTTTATTCGCCATTGTATCCAGAAAATTATAGATCTGTGCAGCAGTTGTGTTATCAACACCGCCTAGACCTATACTTCAAGCATTAAAGACTTATCAGGAATCTTTAAAAGTTGGCTACACTTATAACAATTAAACATTGCTAGAAACTGAACAATTAGTTTTGTCCCATTTAAAAAACCGTTTTATACTCTACGTTATCCTATGGACGTCGTAGGTGCGTAGTAGTATCACAGACAACCAAAATTTCCCTCCTGACTTAAGTTTTTTAACTTTTTTATATTTATTTTTTTCATACATTCTTAATCAACCGTATAACGCAAGCATAATACTTTCCATAATTTCTCATTATTTGAGCTGGAAGTGCAGAAAAACTAACTAGAAAATTTACGAAGAGATATTCCGTGAATTCATGGAAAGTGCTGTTAAATTTATGGAATGTCCGATATTCAAAAAGCAATGTGTTTGAGGTCTAAAATTTATTTTACCAGAAATTATCCGTTCAATAAGAGGATTATTTTTAACAGTGCAGTACTTTCCTACTCAAAAAGGAAGTTTAATGTTTTTACTCTTCTCTCTGAAGTTGGCCATACTGGCAACCCTCACCAAAATCTGAGCTCTTAACGGGGTTTCGTGTAGTTCGTTATTTGCAGTTCCTTACACCTGCCATTAAATATTTAGTTTGTTTCGGTTCTGTTTGCGTTTTATCTGCTCTCCGTCCTTACACCATCGTTGTCACAACTCTATAGTCTTGGCAGGCATTTTTGCTCTCTGTTGGACTAGCATTTACACGTTCGAGTTTAATGTAAGGAAAGTTGACATTCAGTTTTGTTAAGTTCGTGACTAATTCCGTTAGAGAAATCTTACCTCAACAACTTAGTTGCGAGTAGAAACGCCTAAATCTTCGAGTATCTTCACGCTTCGTATGTTGGGTAGAATTACCTCACGTACGAGGTTTTGCTGAATGCGTTCACGACTATTTAAATGTACTGAATGTGAAACAAAATTAATCTCTGTTATATGAAGTTTGACCTCGGATACGAATCTTCCAAATAAAAAAAAAAGCATTAATATATTACATGTTTATAGAATGTCTTACATATAAAATTGTTACTTTTTTCAGCTGCCTCGTACCCAGACAAAAGCGCACAGATTCGTACTTCACTTTGACGCACCTTGTAGGTGAATAATGACTGATTAGCAATCATTTATTCTCGCTTTTAGTTGTAAATTCAATGAATTACTGGTTATTTCGGTAAAAAAAATGCCTGCGATGTGTTTACAGCTTTAATGGTGTAATGTTTTGCCTCAGCTAGAGCTGTGAATGTTTATTCCTAACTAATACATGATGCCACGCAAGGAAGCACAGAAGTTTTATTAAATGACATTCCACGTTTCTTAGTTTAAAAAAATAGGGCGATAATAATAACTAAAAAAATAACTAANGGTAATTACAATGAAACTAAAAAACATTTTCAAAACAAAAAGACCGCAAAACACAAAAAAAAAAAATATGCGTCGAGTTGGCTTACAATTAACTAAAAACATTTGAAAGTTCTTCATAGTTAAATTATCCCTTTCATTGTGTATCATTCCGCCGCATTACGAAATTTTGTATCGGCTGAAAAAGTTTACGCGTGCATCGATAGATTAAAACGGAATTATATTACTATTACGCCAATAACTACCCTTATTTGCACAAAAACGAAATACATTTTCTGATGTCAATTATTTAAACATTATACTGTTAAATGAAACAACACCTAAAAAAACTAATTTTCTTTTGACTTCAGTAGTTGGAAAAAGTATGTTATTGGGCAGATATCGGGGGGTAGGAGCAATACTTTTTAAATGGGACAAGTTGGAGTGATGCACTTTAAATGGGAAAACTGATAAACTTGAGCTACGCCGCTCTGCTTGCACGACGTACATATTGGACGCTCGCCCGGCATGTTCCACAGTGCTCATACTCGGCTGTATTTCAATCCGTAGTACACTTTTAAACGGGATTACTGTGGCAATCAACTACACTGAAGCTAGCTTAACTGGGTCGGAGCAAGGAGTTCACTTAAAGGCATACACGTCCCCTGGAAAGAAAGAGCGATATTTAAGCCTGCAGTGCAATCAACCTGCCCTTACTAAACGAAAGTTAACCAGGCAAGGGATTTTCGGGTGAATTACGGGGTTCAACAAAAATAACGATAAACGTCTTGACTACGCACTTTCACAGGGGCAGAGCAACCTCAACTGCGAGTAAACTGCAGGCCGAATTCTCGCTTTCTCAAGAGGCCAGAAACTGGATTGGAGGCCAATTCAGAGCAAGTAAAACTCGCGCACATACACGTGCGCTCTGTTCTTATTTCCCAAAAGAGTTCAGCTGATGTTTCAATACTTACATCACATGCACCGTCAAATGGATTGACGCCAATCTAGCATTTGTTGGACCAGGGGCCGTATTCTATAACTTGAGCTTGCTTAAAGACAGTCCACGTGATCGTCTTTATCGTAAAGAAGGTCATAACGATGGTTACTCGTAGGCATCTCATGTGGTATTCTGTAAGCCATATCTTTATTGATATATTTTAGTAAAGATGTACGTTTGGCAACGCAGCGGGCTGTGTTCTGAAAGAAACTATCTGTTTGTTAAATTATACTTTTTCCGTTATTACAGAATGCATTTTTTTTCACCAATTGTGTATCCGTCACTTCTTAGTTACGTTAAAGTGAGAGTATCACTAGCGAATTATAAAATAGACTTCTTAAATGTATTCCAGACACCTTTTATTTGTGCGTAAATATAAAAGAATATAATTATTGTTCTATTTAGGGAATTTTCAAACGTTTTCTTTTCTATAAGACGTATTTTTAGAATGAACGTCAATATGTCGGTCATATTCGTTCCACTTTCGTTCATAAAGACATCTTATTGACTGGTCTTTATATAAAAACAGTCGCAAGGGATTTGAAAGACCATCATGGAGACGTATTGATTTACAGAATAACATTAAGCCTCGTAAAGATAGTTAGGCGGTAAATGTTAGGTGGTAAAAATGTCTTTATATCAAGACAGTACCAAGTTACAGAATAGGGCCCCAGGAGGATTAGTGATTCTCATTTGCTTTTCGGGAGCCCAGTCACATGAGCATCGCCAGCTGGGCGTAGCGGAGTTAACGATATTCTGGCAGGCAAGAGACCAACTCAAAACAAGAGACCAACTCAAAACAAGAGACCAACTCAAAACAAGAGACCAACTCAAAACAAGAGACCAACTCAAAACAAGAGACCAACTCAAAACAAGAGACCAACTCAAAACAAGAGACCAACTCAAAACAAGAGACCAACTCAAAACAAGAGACCAACTCAAAACAAGAGACCAACTCAAAACAAGAGACCAACTCAAAACAAGAGACCAACTCAAAACAAGAGACCAACTCAAAACAAGAGACCAACTCAAAACAAGAGACCAACTCAAAACAAGAGACCAACTCAAAACAAGAGACCAACTCAAAACAAGAGACCAACTCAAAACAAGAGACCAAATACAAACAAGAGACCAAATACAAACAAGAGACCAAATACAAACAAGAGACCAAATCCACCCTGTTTGTTGTTTCCGCTACGTTAATCTGCTCTCGATTAGAAAAATGAGTGGGAATCGCTGTCCACTTTGGATGCCAGTTTCCTCCATGTTGGAGTGTTCGTGATTTTGAGCATAATTCGCAACTGTGGGGAATTCTGCTACAGGACGACATACGGTACTTTTATTATTTCCATGCCCGACCGTATAGACGAATGTATCCAGGCACGGTCAGTCGGGTGAGGTAACTATTGTTCCCTTCAACATTGCCGAAGGTGGATGGTACGTTGCTGTGATACGATTATATTCTAACATTATTTTCTCTGTGCCATCGTAATGGCGGGAGTAACTGTCTCACTCTTTCCATTGTTGAGGAGCCCCTAGGCGACAGGGGACCAGGCTGTTTTGCTATATGGTTGTGCCAGTTTCTGGGCATATACCTGGGTGGAGGAAACCATTGAGGGGAAGGCTTGTTTACCCTCTCGTGTTACCCTGAGGTGTCTGGGGGTGTTTCACTTTACCTGGTGGGGTGACCGCGACTATTGGAAGGGGCTTTCCTTCCCAGGATGAGGTCACCACCTCAGTTGGAGCGCGAGAATTTAGCTGACCCAGAATTTTTGTCGGGTGTATCGCAACCCTTAGTGTTATAAGTCAGCTGGAAACATAGTTCCTGGGACGACTAGTTGTGCACAAGCCAATAGCCTCTGCTAGTCCAAAGGAGCCCACACCTCTTCGTGGTACTGCTGGGTTGCCCACGTGGACGGGGTCAGCAAACCTGGGAAACACTCGGGTGTCCGCTATGCCATGTTTTACTAAAAGGGGTATCTGCCTCCCAGCCTAAGCTTGAATCATGGGCAATCGTAATGGTATTGGCCTGGTGGCAGGCCGGTCACCTTTGAGATCAGACTGTCGAGTCACAAGACATGAATTTAAATGTGAAGAAATTCAAATGCATGGTAACGGACTATCCGGGGGGTGGGACATTCACTCACTTGGATGGAGAACCCACAAGTGCCATGAAAAGGAAGGAGCACAGGCTGGCCTCTTTTACTGTTCGAGGTTCCCTTTGTCGGGGGATTCGGGGATTCTGCTCTGATCGAACTTCCATCCAGGCAACGCCGATTTCTCCTGACGCGCCTCAGGTGAGATGAGGTTGGACTCATGCTGGCAGTGTTGAAAATCGCTGCTGGCAACTAGGCCACAATTGTCGCAAGAAAAGGGTAGGCCAATATCAAAACTACGGAAATATCTAACATAATGTACAAGATTAAACTTCAAAAGAATATGCCGGCAAATAGTACAGATGGCAATAAATTAATAAAATAATTTTTACAAGAAAATGTGTTATTTTAAATTTTGTACGAAACGCTATTAAACTTGTGGACATGAATTGCAAGTACTCTTGCCTTGCATAATATTTGCATTATGGGAATGCAAAAAATCACAGTATCGATGTTTTTGTAACGTACAAATAAAATAAACGAAAACGGGTACAAAAAATTAAGCAAGGGTCACTGAAAAGTAAAGTTTTAATTCATTTTAAGGTATCCGTAACAAAGTTTATTTCACAAAATTTTACAAACTGCTACAAATAAAAAAAAATATGCAAAAATTAGCCTTATTTTAAGAATTTTGTATTTAATTACGAAAGTATTTCATAGCATAATTCTAAAGACTTCTTGAAGTAACTCATATCTTCTTTCGATGTGAATGACCTAGTTTCCATAAGTTAGTTATGTTTGATTATTTGTGTCTCCTGAAACACTAAAATTGTGATTTTTACACGACGTAATGCAACGATATTGGGTATGAAATAATTTTATGCTATTTTTAAGTAATTTCTAAAAGTTTAACAGTATGCCTATTTAGTACAATTATACAATAATGCATTTTTGGTGACCGGCTCTGTTATCACTTGACATCAGTGGCGTGTGGTGAACTGTTGCAAGGTAAGCTGGCGTTAGCTGTGTGCTGTACACTGTTGCTTGCTAGTTTACACTTCCACCAGTAAAGCGTAGCTCGGCAGCTGACGCCACAGGACGCGTGTAATGGGTCCCTTGCTGCTTGCGAGTGGTTGGAATGCATTGAGTGTCCCTAGGCTACGCTGTGGTTGCTGGCTCCTGCTGCATGCACCGAGAATGTACAGCAGTGAGCAAGCACCAGCTCACCTTGCAACACTTCACCACGCACCACTGATTTGACATTGGATTGCGAGTGAAATGCTTACATTTGTAGCCTGAAGTTAGTATTTCTCGGGTAGTAGACATAAGAATCTGAAACTGCATATTACTAATACATTTACATTACTAACAATTCCTGGGTGTAACTTGTAAGGCGCGTGAATAAAGTGGTTGGGCACATCACAGCGTTAAGGTCCTCCTACAATTACTGTTCCCTTGGTCTTTACGAATTCTTCACACCAAAGTGTACATATAAAATTTTTGCCCGAAGGCATCTCATCATATACGTTACGAAAAATGACACTAGCGTGCAATAAATGATGTGAGAATTTTTTAACTTTTAATTTTAAATGTTTTATTCGCATGTCAGTTAAATTATTTACTCGCATTAAATAGGCAAAATTAAAGTTTGTTTATGAACTGGTTTATTTTAAATAATCAGTTTTGGCACTGTATTTTAAATGCCAGTAGTGCAGGTTAAGAGTAGTCAGTATTTCAATAGTGTTATATTGAATTCGGTTTAGGATCGTCAATGTCCTTGTATTTAAGTTTTCCGCGCGTTTTCTAGAACAATAATGTTCTTCTATAACATAGCTCGCAAAAGAACAAAATCATAAAAGTTAACCATAACCATGGGACGGACGTAAAGGAAAATGGGGCAAAGGGACAAGAAACGTGACGTCACACGGTCACATGTACCAATCAGGGTGCTGTATCTAATAGAAACAGCTTGTAACAAGTCAAAGGTTGCATGGCATGTAACGTTACATTTGGAAAAAAGATACTAAATGATAAGTAATTCACTGCCAACTTAACTAGGAGCCTGCAAGCCGGCATGTAACGTATAGTTTATACGTAGTTATGAGCAATGATTTTTTTCGAACATTTGTTTCAAAAATTCTCACCTTACCATGAACAGCCCACGATCAAATTTCATTTGAATCCAACTGTTCAATAAATTTTCATAGCATTGGGTGTAGTTGCCTAGTTCCCCTTTCTATTTATTTATTGACCCTCAAATCCATACAATACTTTCGAACGTGTTCATAGAAGTAAACGCTAATTTTTTAATTGAACTATTATTTGGGCAATTTTTTAAACTCGTGATATTTTAAACGTTATTTTCTATTCCTTAGTTTATTGGCCGGACAAGTATAAATTTTATCAAGCCTTTTCTCTTTTTCTTTAATATTCTGTTTACTTTAATTTATTTGCATATTCATCCTTTAAAGAATTATTTTATAATTTAGTCCGGACACTTCCACGTATGTAAACGTTTTTTTTTTTTGTAAAAAAAAATGAAAGAAAAAAATAATGTACTATGCAAATTATTTTTACCCATTTTCTTGCCCTTGTCGCATTCGTGAATCTTTCAACTGAAGTGCTCAATAATTATTTACGATTTGTAACATTCCGAACTGTAATCCGCTTAAGAGAGATTCGCATTTTAGGCATTATGCAGAATATTTCGCGATTATTTTGTCGGCAACAGTAAACTCACATTTCAAATTCATAACCGTGGGGTATTAGGTCGTGCAGAAACTAAGTTTTTAGTTGAAAATTGACGTGTCAACGATGTGAAAATAAAGGAAATCGAGGGGAATTTAGTAAGTTCACACAAACAACTGCCGCTTAAATATAAGCAATTTCTAGCAGATAAGATAGTTAAAGTCATATTTCACTGCTAAGTAAATAGTTACTTCTGTATAAATGGTGTTTTAACAATTTGTCATATCCGAGTTTGTGTTTTTTTGTTTAGGTACGGGAGGGACTTTCGTGTGTCTTTGCGAGGTCCTGTTATTTTGGCATGAATACACCAAGTAAAAGAAAAAAAGTGATGGTAAGAGAAATTTGGATGGCACTTGACAGCTGTGATCTTCACCGCTGATGAGGGCGAAATAAAGTCAAGATGGAGCAAAATGAAGTCAAGATGGAGCAGCGATAGAATAAAATAGTGGGAGAAATGTGTGTACGCCTATAAAACTCATTTGACCAATTACATCGCCCACCGTGTTTCCCTAATACAAAGAGTAGTGAATATTAGCTCATGTTGTAAAGGTGACTAAATTTTTCATCGGGCCTGTAGTAGTCTTGTATATTATGCCACCGCTCTCCCACCAAGGCATTCCGGGCTCAGTTCTCAACAGAGAAAGCCTGATTTTCAACTGTAGGGAACACATTGTTATTGGCCAGCGAATTTTCTCGCAGTATTCCTCTTCCCTTCACACTTGCTATTTAGCTACTTAACATGTAAATCTCTCAACTCAATTGCTTCTCATTTCAATCTACTTGAATACTTCCCGGTTAGTGACACTCGTAAAAGTGTTTGCAAACTTAAATTGGAATTATTAAGAATATGTAGCCAGTTTCCTTCAAAATATCCCTGTCTCGCATTAACAGTGAGCAGCAAACTCAAATAAAATTCACAAATTTTTGATGCAGGGTCTGTCAATGTAGCACTGACAAAATCTTAGTAAGGAATATCCTTATGTGTATAATACCCTTGTTTGAACCCCATTACATTGAGCGAATCTATATTTCTATAAAACTTTATTTATGCAAACCATTTTTTTTAGCCTATTTCCCTTTGTGAAGGTAAGTTTATTAAACCATCGGACAGTCAGTCTGGATGTATGTACCCCCTCTTATAACTTTTCAATTCCTGAACAGATTGTTATAAAATTTGGTAGAAATATGTTGCTGCTAACGACTATCATGACGCCCATTTTATAAAATCACATTTTTTGTATTTATGAAACTCCTTAAGTCCAAACTTCGTAGTGTGAATGTTTCAATCCACTACCTATGCTTCTGTATATGTGCAAGCCAGTTGTTTCACGTTCTGCAGCCCGTCACGGACCAGTCAGTAACAAAGCGACAACAGAACGGCCCGGCAATCTTAACAGCTGCCGCAGTGCGCGCGTCTTACCCCCCTCCCCCTCCTCCTCCTTCCTTGTCGGATCACCTCCGCCTTGAACACGTGTGATTTCAACAGATACACGATGGCCAAAGTTGTTTATGGAAAGGGGTCATATAAAGTGCAGTTAACTACCAAAACACATAATTATAATGACACCAACTATGGTTATTATGTAGTTGTACTGCATAAAATGTTGGTAATAATATTTCAAATATATAAACCCGTCTATTTAATATATTTTCAAATTACATTATTTACAAAATCTACGATTAGACATCATTGTTGTGCGGAAATATAGTCATACACCAGAGACAAACAACAAATATTCTGCGCGTGTCTGCGAGAAGCCCTGGTGGTGTGATCATATCCTGCCAACTTCTGTTCATTAATAAATTTAGTTGGAATAAAAATTAATTTGCCAACATAATACGCTGTATGAATTAACTTTTTCCTCCGTGATATTATTTTATGAGATATCACCAGCTAAAAATGGTCATTATTTAATAAAATCCTTTTTTACATGATCAACAATTATCTCTTGGTTCATTACATCATTTTAACATTTGTTTTGAAGGCTGGCCAAACTTTCAATGTTATATATTCCTGTCTGTGTGTGTTTTTGAGTGTGTGAATTTGAAAACATCTGAAACCGCACTGTTTTTCACCAATCGTGTTGTAGAATTAGTAATTAGTAGGATACCTTACTTTCACCATTTATAATCATTCTGGTTGCTCGCTTTGAAAATGACAGCTTTATAGTCAATTTTCTGGACGAAAGATAGGTTTACGAGATCAATTCCCGTATGTGTACCTTACTGTATGTGTGTATTTAAGCACCCCACCCCACCCCCCTTTGCCATTTCCAATCAACTAAAAACGTTTTAACCCATGAACCGAATATTACTAAACTCGGTACATATGTAGCACTTTATACGGACATCCGAATTATGCAATTTTCGACCATGCCAAGTGCTTACTTTCAAAATGCTGGTTATTTAAATATTTAAGGCACTATTTAATATCTCGGGAACTATTTAACTAATTTAAATATATTTTGTAGGTTGATGGTTAACCTTATAAGCTTTTATTTAGAAAGGTATACTGTTGTTAGCCCGTCATTTTGGATCATTTGACTACATGTGTAAACATAGCTTTTAAGTCATATTTTTTAAGCTACCCAACAAATTCCCGTCAAATTTGTCATTAAGTAATACTATGGTAAGCCATTTAACCAATTGTGATTTGAGAAGCTAAAACACTTATTTTTAAAAAGGTGGTCACACAAATATATTCTGTTAATTTCTCTACCATAACATTTGACCAAATTTTGACCAAACTTGGTATGCTCTTTGTAGCTCTTGATACAAAGATTGAAATTTCGTGAGTTTACCTTCCAGCCACGCTATTTAAAGGAAATTCAGTAGCTTTATTTCTATAATGAAAAGGAATTATGTTAATAATATTGATGTAGTTTCTGTTTATTGTAAAAATTTCGATTTTCAAGGAAGATGGAGTTTAGGATAAACTTTGAAAGCATATTTTTGGAATAAATATATGAATCTTTATTCATTTAACTGCTTCCCTTTTATGGTGACTAAGAGAGATCCGTTATGTTTACGCTATTCGTTTTTATGGTTGTACATTATTTCTAGCAAAGCTCTATATACTTTTTTAACATCCTGATAACTAAAGAAGGATGCATCGATAATTGAGAGAAAATTCATTATAAGTACATAATTACAGTTGCGCAATCATTACAAAAGCAAAGTACGTTAGTTAATTCAGTGCAGAGTGAAAGATGTCTTCCTCTTGCTGTTACGTAAAAGTAAATAATTTGACTTCTCCAAAAATTAGCAACAGAAACTAATTGCTAGTCGGTTATTGTAGTTTTCCTTCATTATACAACATTATTAGTATCTCAGCTGACTTACACGCCTTTGCTTTCTTTCCGTAAGCTTGCATAGTAAGCGAATAACAGCTGATTACGTGTGTATTAATTACGTTTCTATAAGACTTCCAGATTTATAATAAGAATTCGGTTACATCTGTAACTTTTTAATTAATTTTTTTATGACAATAAGAGAATAAACAACGTGTTTTCGCCCCTAAATAGACCGCAATGATCTATGTTCAGGATTACTTTCATTCTCGCGAGTTAGGGCCTAAATAGAAACAAATTTGAAGTTAAAGCTTGTTCACAATTTACTGAGAAAAAAAAACTAAGTTACATAACGACAAGGAAAACAGATTTCTTTACCTTTAATTTCTTTTAGAGAGAGACACAGAGAGAGACACAGAGAGAGAGACAGAGAGAGAGACACAGACATACAGAGAGAGACACAGAGAGAGAGAGAGACAGAGAGAGAGAGCTGTCGTTTTAGAAACTTGGATGATTGAATCTCTAACAGCTGCACATAGTCACTTGATAGATGCAATAATATTATGCATTAATAATAATGCATTAACAATAGTAAAAATCTACACCAACTAAATTACTTAAAGTAATAAATTAAAAATTCTCATAAGTAATAAAATTAAGAACTTTACGAATATAAAATACACTAACATACTTCATAATAATTGCAATTTTCATTGCTTCATTAAATAGAAAATACAGATTATAATATAATGTACGAGCTGACCTTCCAACCCCTAATTTTACTGTTACTATAATAAACAACTGCATCATTTTTGTAGAAAATAAACATGATAAATATTTAGTTAAAATAAATTATAAATAAATAACTTACGTATAACACATAATGTATTAACAATTATAGAACCAACTATTGTAATAACGTTGGTTAGGGGAGTCCGAATATTATAATTTGTCCGTGGAAAGGCTATTAGCTGCTTGAACTTAAATTCTCCCTTTTAGCGAAAGAAAAGTATTGAATTGTTTCCGATATGGCGGAAAGACAACTTACCGATGTGTTTAATCTTTTAAATAGTCAGGTTACAAGTTTATTGATAAAATACTGCCATATATTTTTTATTATTATTATTATTATTATTATTATTGTTTAGCACGTGCTAAAGAGTTTAACGGTGAGTGTCAGAGCCCACTGTTATCTGATCACGTAAGGAGCAGTAAAGTATAATTGTTTGAAGTCTGCACAGCCACCGAAAGGATTTAAAAAATTCACGTACTTCTAAGTTTAGTTTCGGGGACGTGGTGATGTAGTGGTCAGACCGCACGCCTCCCGCCAAGGTGAACCGGGCTCGATTTCATGCGAGGCCGCTCCCAGATCTTCGCACTCGATAATCGTGCCGGACGATGCCGATAGATGGCGGGCTTTCACGACCACCTCCAGTTTTCCCCCGCCTTTGCATTCCGGGCGTTGCTCCACGCTCACCTCGCTTCACCCTCATCGGCACTCTAAGACCCGTTCCTAAGAGTCGTCCGAACCTCTACACTCCATTCCCCGGCACCTTAAGAGTACAACCTCTGACACTGCGATAATCAGCTTCTAGTTACTTTGTCCTGGGTCAGTCACAATATGAAATTTACGAGCACGATTGAAGGAGGTTCCCGTCGCCTTCAAAGACTCGCGATGAAGTAAAGTGATTTCCGTCGTTTGCGCAGGTCGCCAAAATCGATTCGCCAACTGCCAGCACAGATGTCAAAACTACGAGATTCAAACAATCGCGCGGAAGCTTCTTTTAAAATTTCCTTTTTACCAATAGAAAAGCGTTTATATAAAAGTAATATTATGCGCAACTGGGGCGTATCTTGGTCAATTTAAAACTGCTAGAAGAAGCACCCGAAACTTTCAAACCTCGCTTATCGGGATGTAATTTACGGGTTCGTAGCATAAGAACGGCGGAAGCGCTAACTGCTGCCCAAACAAGCCAATCAGATTCCTCAGCTGGTATGCACACAGGTCACTGAACTCTGACACAGTCATACCGTCCGAAATTACTCTCTATGTGGCTTTCAATGATGACGCTGTCATTTCATAACACATTCTTCTGTTGGTGCTTGAAGTATCCCGTGTCAAAGTTTCGTGCGTAAAAAGTATTTTGAAAACGCCCATTGATATATTTGATTAATAGAAAGATGGAAATACAAAAAGAAAAATAGCCTTCAAACGTGAGAAGCTTCTTAAATTTTGTTTGTGCATGTAAGTAAATACCACTAAAAAATTGTTAGGTTTCCTGTTTTTTTTTTTCGTTTTTTTTTTTTTTTTTTTTACTAGATCTATACTCATCTTAAGCGAACGTTGTGATGACATTGCCAAAATAATATGGCGTCTCAAGTTCATTCCGCAAACGAGCAATTAGACTGCGAAGGAAAGCAGGGGGGTGGGTAATAGGTTACTGCACAACTTGTACGCATTGTATGCGATAAAATTTTCTTCGAATAAACAATTTTGGACTTTATATTTTTTGAATAATTTGAAGTCAAATACGAAATTCTTATGTTTTGCTGCAGCCGTAATAACAAATACTAATGAAGCCCAACAGATGAAAAAGTTTTTAACATAAACCAATCCCGTGGGCTACTGCTTAACATATAAGTTATCATAAAATAAAAGTTTATACATTTAAAAAATGTAATATTTAAAAGAATTAATTTTAAAGATGTTTTTTTTTCAGATACGTGGCCTGTTGTTTGGTGAATACAGGTGCGTCACGTGGTAGCCAATGTGATTCGTTTACTTTGTAAATTTTCTCATCTGCTCAGCTTAGTTAGTATTTATTATTACGGCTGCAACAAAACAGAACAATTTTCGTATATGAGATAAAATTGTTCAAACAATATAAAGTGTAAAAAAAAATTAGTCGTGCAAAACGTCATCACATACAATGCACATGAGTTAAACAACGTTTAGTAAAATTATAAAATAATTAATTTTTTGGGGGTCCGATATTTTTTTTGAGGTCGCTAGTGGCCTTTTCAACGCGTGACGCTGGTAACTTAGTGCGGAGTTGAGCAGCGGTGTCGGGCCGTACCAGTCGTCGCTTACCAGACCTCTGTCCGGCGATCAATGCGGTCCCGCATGTCGGCCCCCGCGAGCGGCGATCGCGGAGTGTCTAGCCGGCTTGCCGAGCGCGAGGGGCCAGCCGTGTGTGGGGGGGTAGACATCTGTGACTGCGTGCTGACGCCAGGTGAGTCTGGAGGGGGTCCAGGTGCCGTCGCGGTCGGAGCACTCGCCATCGCCTGGTGGGCGCGGCGCAAGGCGTTCCGAAACTCTACTCCGCGAGTCAACTTTACTACGCGTCGAGTAAGTGTTCTACTTGCTCGCGGCAAGCGTCCCGAAACTGCGCAGTTATCACTTTTTGAGCTTCTTGCCGGGGTGAAACTTTTACACGCGCTATTTCAGCGAGTAACGAAGGGTGAACTGAAAATGGCGGAATGTCTAGTAGAATTAAATAAAACTTAAAAGGAAATGTGGACTTTCTGGTTATAGACACACGCGGGATGATTAAAAGTGACAAGTGATAACTTTTAAATAAAAATACTAATTTTAACCAATATGTTTACTTTTAACTAATGGTAATTAAATTTGTTCATGTATATAAATAATTTTTTGTAAAAAAAAAATGAATTTGGAGAAAGTGATAAATAGCTTTTGGAATTTACATTGATTGCTTAATCAGTACTTATTTATAAAAGCAGCCTGCTATTTTCATCATGCTCTTTCCACAGCTATCACTCGGTTACTTTACTTTACTCGCAGAGAAACGTTTCGGAACGCCGCCCAGCCTGGAGAATTGGGCTCTGATCCCGGCGTGGCCACTCCCCGACTGGAAAACGTGGCGGACGCTTCCCCTTGACTAGTGGGTTTTCTCGGGGGCATTCGTCCCCCCCCCGGCAATGAACTCCGTCGCTGCTTCGTCCCTACCTCACAAGCGCGTAGAATGAGCTCCGCTTGCAGTCTGCGAGCGCCAGGTGAGTCATTCCCTTGCTCTAATAGATACTCGTTGTCACTTCCGAGGTCGTGCCTGTGGTTAATGGTGGTACGTAGTCTCATGGCGGAGACCTTCTTCTTGGTAGAACCTTTTCCTTTCATCCCGTAAAATTCTGTGTATAGTCAATTCGCGGTTTCTTCAAACTTTTTTAATCAAAAGTTTGAAAAAAAACACTATTTATGACGGGTTAAGTTGTTTCCTAAGAGGGCCATGTATCACAAGCGTTTTATACTTCTGTTAACGTAAAAAAATCTTATTTTCGGTTTAATTCGAACGTATATGTAATCTATACACTATAATATTTTACAAATATAAATAAAAACAGAAATAAAATGGGTGTGTTGGTAATAATGCCTAGAGAGAAATAGTTCTAATGCGAAATAATATTACACTGAGTGCACAAGAATACAGTGCGTCGTCCCTCCGGATGTAATTTTCTATGCTTAGTTAAGCTTTGTTAGCAAAAGGCGCAGAAATATTCTGACTTTAGCAGAGCTTCAGAAAAATTGGAAGTAAGAATGAATAGCGTACACACACCATAGCGACGTAGTCCACTTTACATCCTTAGAAACTGTAGAGTCCATTTATTTTGTAATACAGCATCGTTGTTCACGTGCGTTTTTAAACGGCGACAAAAAGCGAGGAAAAATTAATTATGGGCTTCTAATAGAGATTGTAGAATTTGTGCAATAGGGATATTTTTAACTATAAAGTTTCGTTCAAAAATTAGGTAAACAAACACTACATTTCGTATCATTCAGTAACCTACCTAACTTTGTATATATACACTTAATTTTGAAACTATAATTATTGTATAAATTTTTCCGGGGCTGAAAGCAACGTTTTGTCGCTCAAACCGTTCAAAAGCCGGGCCTGTTTTTTTAGACAGTGTTGCAAATTGGGAATTCTCGCACTCACTTTATTTACTCACTCTCCCACTTGCACTCCTCACATAATCTTTGATTTCTGCACGTAGCATTTCTACATTAGTACTCTGCAAACTAACCTATGCTAACCGATATAATTTTTAATTATTATTAAACAATAAACCTTGCTTGCTTTGACTCCGGAACACTGTTTTAAATTTATGTTTATTACGAATTTTAATGCAATATTCAGGCTGAATTGAGTGTCTTCCATTTATCCTCGAGCATATGCAACCCGCTATATATATTTTTTTTTTGGCACAACATACTTAGTCCACTAAGAACTCTTTCCCTTACATAACCTCTGCAAGGCTCAGTTTCCACACAGGAAAATATTTCTGTAAACCGAACTGAAAGTTTCTTTTAATAATAAAAATGCTAGTACTTTTACAAAAAATTGTTTGTAAACCTGTAACATTTGTACTTGTGCAAAAACAGGATTTGTAAAAACAACATAATAATTTGTGCAGTAATACGGAAACTGGTAATATTTACAAGCTTTAACTTGTAACGGCACTAAAGACTTTTTTGGCAACTACTGTAGTTCTCAAAAAAATTTTATGTAAAAGTACAAAATTTGTGTGTGCAGTGCAAACGTATATGATATTATGGATCGAAGTCCATCCCAAGCACATAAATAATTATATGTGCTTCCCAATTACTATGTATAAACGCTTTCGTTACGTTTTACTGCACTGTAAACATAGTACCCATCAAAAAAAAAATTCAAAAACTCTCTACCTATACCGTTAATCAAGTGGTTACCTTAGGCGTTTTCTCATTATAATAGTTACGAATTGATGAGTGGATGATTCATTCAGATTAAATTGTGTCATTTCGGTTGGTAAATGGGGCAGTTTAAGGGATGGTTGTTTCTAAAGAATGTATGATTCGCTGATATTTATGAATTAGTCTATTGAATTAATTTATTTATATTTTCTTAATGCAATTTTCGACACGCAAACAGACTCTCAGAAACATTTAACCAAAAACAATGTTATTGTAGTGTTTAAATGAAGGTTAGCAAAAGTAAATATTTGTTGCTAGTCCAAACAGAGAAAGGCGAGCCGGGTTCAATTCCCGGCGGTGTCGCTCCTGAATTTTCGCACGTAGCAATCTTGCCGGACGATGCTACTGGTCATCGGGTTTCCTCATGGACATCCCGCTTCCCCCGCCCTGGCATTCCATCGCTGCTTTCATACTAACCTCGCTTCACCCTCATCGGCTCTTAAGATCTCGATGTTAAGAGCTGCCCAAATATCTCCAGTAAAATTGGTAACAACGGAGAAAAACATTTGTGATAAATTAAATTACTTTTCTGTGTCTTTTAAATCTATATAAGTGAAAGAATTGTCAAACTTGTAACTATTAATAATTTTACTTTTCCACTTGACAAACACGTGAATAAAGTGAGCATTCCCGTGGCAGCGTTAATTATACATATGGTGGAAGTATACGCAATGTGTGTACAAGAAGATCTTAAAGCAGGGCTTTCAAAAGTGCTCAGTTTACCACCGTGAATAGTCTTTATACCGTGAAATCACAACGTCCTCTCGTGTTTTCTTGTGCAGATGGAAGCTTGCTCCGCCCTCCAGCAGCGGCGAGAGTTGGGGTCCATCCTCAGGGGCTTAACGCGACTTCCCGGCGTACCGCGAGAGGAAGACTGGTTCCTCTAGAGGCGAGGCTGGACCTGCACCACACGAGCGACGTCGGCGTACGTCTGTGGACGTGGCCCTAACCGAACCTAACCGAACCTCCTCCAGGAAAGGTTTTGAGCACCAGAGCCCAGACGACATAGGATCGCCATGGGAAACACAGAGAGTAATGTGACCAGCGGCGTTAAGAAGCAGGCCGGCGCGTCCACGCAGTCCCTCTACAAGCTTGTCGACCTGAAAGGTCAGTGCCATTCCCGCAAATTTTTCCAACTAGCAATCCGAATTATTAATACAAGTATGGTGTCTTATTAAAGGCTGCTCACGATTAAGTGAACACTTTTGAAATCAAACTTAGAAAAAAGTTAAAACCCCTTGCCTGCATTTATCTTCGTGGGAGAACTGAGCGACATTCATCCAGTAATGTTGGTAACTAGTGGATGGAAAGTAGTTCCTTATCTTAACGTCGAACAAAATGTGTTAAGTTATCATTTGTGAAAACTTAAATTATTTATTATGCTGAGATTTATAAAATATTTACTTTTCTAATAATTTCACAGCTTCACCTGGCTAACGCATGAATAAAGTGATGAGACCAATGGCAATGTTAATTTTACATAAGGCGGAAGAATACACAACGTGCATACAAGTAGATCTTAATCGGGGCTTTCAAAAGTGCTTATTTTACCATGAACAGCAAATACCGTAGTTTATGCATACATTTATTTCTTGAAAAGGAAACTTATTAGAAAAGAGTTTGTGTGAATTCAACAAATTATTTTTTTGTAATGCATGGTTTTCGGATGTTTAAAAAAATTACTGCCAAACTTATTTATAATTTTTTAAAATGAAATATTTGTAAACATTTCTAAGTTGCCACATTAAAATTTATTGGATACAGCTGCACGTGTAGAAGTCATATCAAAACTTCGAAGTAATATTCCAATTTATATTGAATTTAACCTACCGAAATAGGTGTGAACCACTTTCTATATTAAGTTTGTTGAATTCAATAAAATATGTTATCTTGTGAAATGGCCTTAAGTTGCCTCTATAAAAGATGCACACGTCAATCGCTTGCACGGAACGTCACTCCTTAGCGATGCCGCCCACAGAAGTCTCCAGGTGCACACATTTGAAGTTGTAAGTTTAGCATCAAGAAACGATGTTACATTCTGTTAACCAGTTAGTCGCTTTCCAGACGTACACAGATTCGCCTTGCGTGTTTTGATTCCCTTAGTAGCGATGCGAACTGCCCCTCGCTACTGAGACGAACAGACTCCCTGGGGCGTATTTCTTCGTGTCATGTCACCAATT